>UELU01106408.1:0-16760 GCA_900490025.1 Megastigmus dorsalis
TCAAAAACCAATATGGCGATTATGATTAGGCAAATTTATAAATGAAGCTTTATCTGTTCTAAAAACTATAAATTCTCTTTGAATAAAATAATTTTCTACGTTAATATTCTTCTTATAACTTGGTTTCTGATACATTACTCAAATCAACTCGCTTTCTATTGCACTGCATTGAACAAACATTTAACTTAAAATATAAACTACCAACAAATTTTTTATTTAAAATAGAATGACAAATTTGACATTTACGTTTAATAAAAAATATTCAAATTCCTAACATAATTATTTTTCCAAATTTTTATATTGAATTTCAGAAATTTCATATTGTCAACTTCACTCTTTGTTACGTGGACAATCATTTTCTGCATTAATGTCTTCTTCATAAATACAATCATAATCACTATCCTCACCAAAATTACAAATACATTGGCAAGAACAATCTTGAACATCATCTGTAACTCAACATTCACAACTATGACATCATACTTTAACTTCAACATCACTTTTCTTTAATTGACTATATTGTCTAGTTTTACTAGAATAAGTAATTTGTTTATTTGCTGTTAATAACAAATCAATTTTTCTATCTTTTTCAGCAAGTTTATTTTCATAAAAACTTTTTACTTTCTCTAAAATATTTTCACGCTCTTGTTGAGAAAATATTTCATCATTGCCAACATTTATACTTTTTAACTCCATAAATACTCCTTTATTGTAATAAACAATGTTATATCTAATGTTTAAATAATGTATATGTATTGTAATAAACATTGGTAATAACAATGTTAAAATATATAAAATCAAAAATTAAGGCACACTGAAAATAACTACTTAGTTTTAACTAATAGCTATTAAAATATAAAATTATACGTTTATAATTAAGCTGATATTTTTACACTATACACTGCCTACAAGTTTTTAGAAAAAGAAATATTTTTTACAACATTATTTATATTAAATCCTACTAATAAACTCAATATTATGAACAATAAACAATATAAATGTAACTACTATTGGCGATATAATTATATTTATTTCAGTTAACATTATCAATAATAACCAAAATAATTAAATTTATTTAAAAATAAATTTGTAGACAGTGTATAGTGCAAAAATAAACAACAAAATTATTTATTCAACTCACATAAAGCTAGTGTGCCATAGCTAAGATATATGATCAATTATAATAAATATTAAAATCCTTTAACCATAACACGGAAAAAGTTTAATATTTTAATAATTACTCAAATTCCAAATGGAATTAAAATAATTCAAGCATCACCTAAAAATGTCATTAATTGTGGTAACACAGCATAAACAGCATTTTTTACTTTACCCATTGCATTACCTAATCCAGTTCAAATAGAATCCATTCCACCTGAAATAGTAGGAGTATCTGCAGCTAGAAAATTAACAGCTGTTGTTAAATACATACCTAACATTATTCTTTATCCTCCTTACTTTTAATTTCTTTTTTATCTTTTTTCTTTCCTTGAATTTGACGAATTTTTTGATAAATCGATAAACCAATTCAAGCAAAAATTCCTAAAATAATAACAATACTAAATATTCATGTTAACCATACTGGCATAACTTAATTCCTCCTAGAAATTTAGCTTGCGCGACACGCTCCGTATGTTCGCTACGCTCAAAATAAACAATATTGAATAAATTACCGCTAATAAATTACGCGGATAATTTATTCATTTTCTTTTACATTATTAGTTACTATTTTATTAACAGTATTAATAACATTATCTTTTCCATACTTAGTTACTAAGGACCGCAAAATAAAATAATGTTTTCTTTCCATTAAAAAAATCAACTCCTTTCTGAGTTAATTTGTTGCACTTCATATTACAGTTTACACTTCTTAATCATGAATTTTTTTGTAAATAAAATTATTTATTTTTATTTAAGATGTAAATAAAAAATTAAAATCAGAAATATTATTTCTGATTTTAATTTTACTTAAATTATAAATTTTTATGGCGCTTAACAAGATTCGTTTGGTTAACGCCAAACATTGAATAATAAGGATTTCGTCATTTTACAACACCTTGCCCCATTCGATTGTAATTGTTTGAAGCATTACGTAATAAATTAATCCTTTGCTTCGTTAATTCTAATAAATTACCTTGGCTAAAAGAAGGTCGCTTTTGATAAATATTTGTTATCTCTTGTTCTTTTTTATTTTTTAATGTCCTTTGCTAAGAATGTTTTTTTGTATCTTTTTTAATTTTTTTTAAACTAAGTGCTTGTTTTCGTTGCTGGGTTTGACCTATTGGACGTGCATTATAATTTGCTTTAATCTTAATATTATATTGTTGGCGCATTAAATTTAAAATTGTTTCTTTTTGAGCAAAAGTTAATTCTGTTTTTGCTTTTAAAATTCGCTTAATTGAAAGAAAATTTAAAAGTTTTTAAAGCTTTTGGATCTAAATTTAATTTGTTCAACATTACCCATCATTCCTTTTATTGGATATATTATACATTTTTTTCTATTGAATTAAAAATATTTTTTCATAAAATAGGTTAAAACTTCTTGTTGTGAATAAATATGAACATTTTTCTTCATTGCAATATAATGATGCTTTTGAAAAAAAGCAACAGCTGGTAAAAAAGCATCCACAGTAATGTCTAAAAAACCGTTTGTTTGTGCTTCTAATTCTAACTGTTTTAGCAATTTTTTGCCAAAATATCACCCTTGATATTCAGGGTCAACATATAAATCAGTGATTTGATTTTGTTGGGGATGATAAGCACCATAACCTAAAATTTTATTTTCAAAACTAATTACATATCCTATTTCGGTTTCTAATTTTTTATAAAAATTATTATTCTGAAAATACTGTAAAATAGCTTCTTGTTCTAAAAGATTATAATCATCAAGACTAATTTTCTTAATGATTTTTTGTCTTAACTGATTAATTTGGTCTTGATCAATAATTGTAGCTTTTCGAATCATTCGTGCTTCCTTCCTTTCACATTTTTCCTTTGCTATTTTAAAATAATCAAAAAAACGCCGATATGAAAGTATTATTATCTACTTTACCTTAATCATAACATAAAACCTGTTAATCCAAACAGATGTTAACTCTAATCTTTGCTAAAAATAATTTTAAAAAAATAACTCATTTTAATGAGTTATTTTTTTTCTTTATGTAAAGTATGTTGGTTACATTTTGAACAATATTTTTTCACTTCTAATTTGTCCTGTTGTTTCTTTTTGTCACGTTTTGCAATGTAGTTTTCTTCCTTACATTGTTCACAACGTAAAATTATTCCTTCACGCATTTGTTTACTCCTCTTTTCTGCTTAAATCTTATTCTTCCCGAATTTTACAACAAGTATATCATAGCAAAATAATTTAAATTTGCCAATTATTTTCGTTGCTTTCCGCATTTTTTTAATTATCTCAACGAAAAATTCGAACAATTAACCATATTAAGAGACCAGTTAAAACAACTGAACCCAACATAACACCACAACCAATACTTAAGCCCTTGATTGATAAAATTGCTTCTTTATAGTGCGCACCAAATAAAGCCGGAATAAAAGCTACAAATAAGAATGAACCTCCAACAAATAAAATTGTTAAAATGGTAGTTACTATTGATTGCATTGTTCGTGAATTAATTAAGATAACAGCAATAATCATTAAAGCAATTGCAAAAGCAGTAATAAAAATTGAAATAATAAAAAACAAAAGAACAATTAAATTATACGCAACAGCAAAATTAATCTTTAACACCGCATTAATAATGAAACTAGTAATTAAAACTAGGACATCAGCAATTAGTACTAAGGTAAAACAATAAGCGTAAACAATTAAAACAAAACCTAATGGTTTAATTCCTAATAATCCAATGCGTTTATAGACAACGGACATTTTTAAATCAATTAAAAAACCCATTAACATATATACAGCAACACTTGCCCCCGTTGCAATAAAAGTAACTCCAATTGATAGTGCCATAACATTCGGCCCTTGGCGGTAGTTAACAAAAATTGCTTGGCAAAGAATTGCAATTGGAATTAGTACAACGGAAAGAATTAAAACCATTTTTTGGCGTCGCAAATAACTTAGAAAAAAACGATATAGGGCTGATAAATTAACTTTTTCATTAACTAATCAACTATTTTTTATTTTTATCGATGTATTTTGCTCAGTTTTTCGCTCATTTGTCATGTTCGATTGCTCCTGTTCTATAGCCCTGTTTATAAGCGCCAATTTGATATTCTTTAAATTGATCTTTGACAAAAGCTTCAACACTGCCATATTCGGCAACAACATCAACTACTTTTGTTACTTTTGTAATTTCTCCTGCAACCATAAAAATTAAAGTATCACAAAACTTCTCAATTTCTTCCATATTATGCGAAATTAATAATAATGCTTTATTTTCATTTGCTAAAAAAATACTTAAAATCTCATATATTTTATCTTTAATTTCTAAATCTAATCCTGTTGCTAATTCATCAAGAATAATCAAATCTGGGTCAACAATTAATGCTAATAAAATATTAATCTTTTGTTGTTGTCCGCCAGATAATTTTGAAATATCCTTGTTCATAATTTTTTCAATTTGTAAATTTAATAAAAGTTGATAAATGTTTTCTGGTGGAATTAATAAATTATAAGCTTTTAAATACAAATTTAAAATATCATAACCAGTAATGCCACGAGGATATTTAGATTCTTGCAATTGCATCCCAATCCGAATTCCAACTTGTTTTTCACTGCTGCCATTGGAAACACGACGTAATTGAGCTAAAATCTCACATAGAGTTGTTTTCCCTGTTCCATTTGGTCCAACAACTCCAATTCGATCTCCTTTTTGTACAGTTAAACTGACATTTTTTAAGACATGTTGTTTTCGATAAAATTTATTAATATTAGTACATTTAACTAAAAAGTCTGTTCCCAAATTAGTCATTTTTTATTCACTCCTCGTGTTTTTATCTTTCATTACTAAAATTATATATTAAAAATCAGCCAATTTTCACTGATTTTTAATTTATTTTTTACTTTTATCTAAAATATCATGAATAGTTAATTGTAATTCTTTTGTTTCATCAATTGCTAAATCTTTTTTAAAGTTAGCTTTCGTTACTCTTTTATTTTTAATTTGTTTAAAATCAACTTTTTGCATTGTTTGCTCATGATTATTTGAAGAAACATTTCTTAAGCCAACCTTAATTGTTCCAGCTGGAGCTTGTTCAATTGCTTTTAATCATTCTGTTCGTGATTTTGCTTTAATAATAGGTTTATCTTTTTCGCTATTATTAAACTCAAAATTAATTTGTTGTTGTCTATTTTTAAGCAGAGTTTCCACTGTTGTGACCACTTTTCCAAAAGATGGTTTTTCTTTGTCAAAAGACGGAACTGTCGGTTTTATATTTTTTTGTTGATTATTTTGTTTTGCCTGTGCTTTTACTAAAGATACTTTAGCTTGCTCACGTTGTTTCTTTTCAATTAACATATCTGCTGTTGTTTTCACTTTTCCAAAAGTTTTGCGAACAAATAATGGCGATGGTTCTTGTTCAGGTACAGATACGATTGTACTAGTTTCCACATTTGTTGAGGTTTGTTCTAATTGTCGTTTACTTTGTTGTTCTTTTCGAACTTTCTTTTTTGTCTCTTTTATATTTTTATTTTTCTGGCGCATTTTTTCTCCGCGTGGTTTACCCACAATGTTTTTGTTAATTGTTTTCTTACTATTTGTATGATAGTCAAGCGTTGTTATTGGTTCTGCTGTTGCAATAACTTGCTCAACTTGATAAATTTCTTCTGGTGGAATCATTAATGCTAATTTAACATTGGAATCACTTTCCTCATCGTTAGTATTTTCTGAGGTGATTGTTTCCTGATTATAACTTTTTTCATTTGGTTCTGTCTTATTAACAGCAGCATTATTCGTTGGTTTTGTTACTTCAATTAGGACTTTGAGATTGTTTACATTATCATGTTCATTATGATGAAGCGGATGCTTTTTTGCAGCTGTACTACTACTTTCTAATCCTTTTTTTGATGGGATTAGTTTTAAATCATAATAATGGGGAATAACAATATCAATAATATTTTCAAAGCCTAACGTATGATTAGCAGTAACTAATTTATGAATAGGCATTTTATCAGTATTAAATATCTCAATTTCATCATTTTGATTTAACATATGTAAAATATCTTTCCCTTTTGTTAAAAACGTTCAGCGGACAAGTTCATTAATATCTTTATTTAACTTATATAATCGTGTTCCTTTTACTGGCCGTGTTGATGTAGGAATTTCTGTTAAATCAATTTTTTTCCCAGTATTAAGATTAGTAATTAATACTAAATTATCATCTTCACAATAACCCGCATTAATAACTACATCATCACGTAGATTAATTGATTTTACCCCTGCTGTTCGTAACCCTAATGTGGGAATTTGTTTTTTACGATATTTAACAATAAAACCGTTTGCTGTTGTTATGACAACATATGGATGATGATCAACTAATTGGCTAGCAACAACTCCATCATCATCATTTTTTAAATTAATAGCTTTAAGAGCTTTGCTAATTCGTGTTGCTTCAAAATCTTTAACAGCTGTCTTTTTAATCATTCCATTTTTAGTTGCCAACATAATGTATTGTTCTTTTTTATTAAAATCATTTAATAAGAAAGCACTAATAATTTTTTCTTCTCCTGGTAACTCAGAAATAGTATTAACATGTTCACCAATATCACGTAACCGAACAGTTTTAATTTTATAAACTGGAATAATAACATAATTTCCTTTTGAAGTAATTAATAAAATTTTATCAGAAGTATTAGCTTGAAAATCAGCAATTCATAAATCTCCTGGTTTTCGTTTAAATTCTTCAGTTGATAACCGTGCTAATTGATTATTTTCTAACGCTTTTAAATACCCATCTCGTGAAATTCAAATGTTCAAATCTTTTTCAATAATTGTTTCTGTTTTTTGAATTTCAATTGCTTCAATTTCATTCTCAATCACACTACGACGACGTGAAACAAACTTTTTCTTAATTAATTCTAATTGGTGAATAATAACACTATTTAATTTATTAATATCACGTAAAATTGCTTTTAATTCAGCAATTGTTGCAATTAATTCTTTTTGTTCTGCTTTTAATTGTAAAATATCTGTTGAAGTTAACCGGTATAATCGTAACTGGACAATTGCTTCGGCTTGAATTTGGGTAAAACCGAATTTTTTCCCTAAATTATTAATTGCATCACTGCGATCTTTTGAATGGCGAATAACGGCAATTACTTCATCTAAAATACTAATTGTTTTGATTAACCCAGCAACAATTTCTGAGCGTTTTTGTGCACGTGCTAATTCAAAACGAGAACGATGAGTAACAACTGCTTGTTGATGTTCAACATAGTGGGTTAAGATTTCCTTTAATCCTAATTGTCGTGGTTGTTTATTTGCAATAGCAACCATATTAAAATTATATGAAATTTGTAAATTAGTATTTTTTAATAAAAATTTCCGTACGGTTTCAACATTAGCTTGTTTACCTAATTCAATCACAATTCGTAACCCTTCGCGGTCTGTTTCATCACGAACTTCCTTAATATTTAATCCTGGTTCATTATATTTAATATCATCAATCTTTTTAACTAAGTTTTGTTTAATAACTTCATATGGAATTTCAGTAATTACTAAAGCATTGTTTTCAAATTCAATTTTGCTACGAACAATAATTTTGCCTTTTCCTGTTTGATATGCCTCTAAAATTCCACTTTTTCCCTGAATAATTCCCCCCGTTGGGAAATCAGGTCCTTTAACATATTTTACTAAATCCTTAACCGTACTGTCTGGTTTTTCAATAAAATGAATTGTTGCATTAATAATTTCATGTAAATTATGTGGTGGAATATTTGTTGCATATCCAGCAGCAATTCCAGTTGAACCATTAACTAATAAATTTGGAAATAAAGCTGGTAATACAACAGGTTCTTGTTCTGAATCATCAAAATTAGGAGCAAAAGCAACTGTTTTTTTATCAAGATTTTGTAATAAAAATGAGGAAATTTCACTTAAACGAGTTTCAGTATAACGCATTGCAGCCGCTGGGTCCCCATCAATTGAACCATTGTTTCCATGCATATCAATTAATGGATAACGGACCTTTCAATCTTGCGATAACCTTACCATTGCATCATAAACTGATGTATCACCATGCGGATGATATTTACCAATTACTTCTCCGACAATCCGTGCCGATTTTTTATAACTTGTATTAAAAGTTAATCGTAATTCATTCATTGCAAATAAAATACGGCGTTGCACTGGTTTTAAGCCATCACGAACATCAGGCAAGGCTCGATCTTGAATAATATATTTGGCATAACGACCAAAGCGTTCTGACATAATATCATTTAAACTATAAACTAATTCATTTTCTTTTTCGTTATTACTCATTTTTAAATTCCTCTCTGTAAATCAACTTTCATCATTTCATTCTTGATTATAAACTTTTTAATATTCAATAATCCTTATGTTTATCATAAGTAAAGAGTTGCTGTTGATGAGTTAATAATAACAATGTCCGGAAATATGCTAAGATTCGGTCATTAAGATTATTACAAATTTCCATTAACTGTAACAACTCTGCTAAAATATTTGTTTTGATTATAAATTCTTGTTGATAATAAATTGTTGTTGCTGATTTAATCATATATTTACCCATTTTAGATAACCAATCAATTTCACATTGATAAAATAAGGTTCCTTCAATTAATAATAATTTATAAATTGTTAAATTTAATGTATTTAATTGTTGATTAATTTTTAGTGGTAAATTGTTAGGTTTAATTAATGTTCTTTTTTTAATATTAATTCCCACATTAATTTTTTGCCAAGCAAATAAAATTATTAATATATTATAATTATAATAGTCTAATTCAAATGCAACAATTTTATCGTTAAAAAAATGAATGCCTTCTTTTGTTAACAAGTACAAGTTACTACTTGGTTCTAATTGATAAAGCGGTGTTACTTGTTGCATAATTTTTTTTCAAAAAACTTCTTTTTCCGTAGTTTGTTGCGCTGCTAATAGTAAACTTTCATAACATCAATTTAATGCTATTTCATCTGCTATCGCAAGTTCAATCGTTGTTGCAATTGTATTTTCACTATCTTCACTGCCATTACTTGTTCAAACTTCTAATGTCAATCTTGTTTTTGTTTCTTTTATTTTAATAAGTCATAACTGAAAATTTTGATATTGACTAAGAGTTAGATTGGTTTGATTTAGGGTATTAATTAATTTTTTGATTGCTTGTAACATTGTTGTCCTACTTAATTAATGATTGCTTGAAAATCATCTTCTAAAGTAAATTTAACATTTTCATCAATTCAATCTTTTCGTTTTTTAGCATCATCTCCCATTAAGGTGACAATCCGTCTTTCAGCCATAACAGCATCATCAATTGTTACTAAAATTAGCTGACGAGTTTGGGGATCCATTGTTGTTTCTCATAATTGTTCTGCGTTCATTTCCCCTAGCCCTTTATAACGCTGTAATTCAAATTTACCATAAAATTGACTTAATTTATTTTTTAATTCTGTTTCATCTCATGCGTATTCAATATGTTTATTTTTGGTGCTAGTAATTTTAAATAAAGGTGGTAAAGCAAGATAAACCCGATGATTTTCAATTAATGGTCGCATATAACGATAAAAAAATGTTAGCAATAAAGTTTGAATATGCGCACCATCCGTATCCGCATCAGTCATAATAATTACTTTGCCATAATTGGCATCATTAATATCAAAGCCATTTCCGACTCCAGCCCCAATGGCATTAATCATTACATTAATTTCTTCATTATTCATTAAATCTTGAAGTTTTGCTTTTTCAGCATTAATCACTTTCCCGCGTAACGGTAAAATTGCTTGAAAACGACGATCACGCCCTAACTTGGCACTTCCCCCCGCCGAATCTCCTTCAACTAAAAAAATCTCATTATTAAATTTATTTCGATTTTGAGCTGGGGTTAATTTTCCGATTAATAAGCGATCACTATTACCACGTTTTTTGCTATTACGAGCTGCTTCGCGTGCTTTCCGAGCCTCTTCACGAACATTACGAGCTAATAATGCTTTTTCAATAATAGTATAAGCATTTGTCTTATTTTCTGTTAATCAAAATCCAAATTGCTTTGCTACAATTGTTTCAACAACAAGTCGTGCTTCATAAGTTCCTAATTTTCCTTTCGTTTGACCTTCATACTGAATTAAATTTTCAGGAATTTTTACTGAAACGATGGCTGTTAATCCTTCCCGTGTATCAACCGAATCAAGATTCTTATCTTTTTCTTTTAATAAACCTTCTTTGCGAGCATAATCATTAATTACTTTTGTTAATCCTGTTCGGAATCCAGCAACATGACTGCCACCTTCACTTGTTTTAACATTATTGGCAAAACTAAGTAAATTTTCATTAAATTCAGTTGAATATTGTAACGCTATTTCAACTTCAATTTGTTTTTCTATCCCTTTTAACATAATAATTGGAGTAATACTTTTTTTACCTTCATTCATATAAGTAATGAATTCTTCCAAACCATTATTAAATAAATATGATACTTTTTTATCAGTGCGTTGGTCAGTCAATGTCAACTTAACCCCACTATTTAAAAATGCTGATTCACGAATTCGTTCTGAAATTGTGGAAAAAGAAAAATCAATTACTTTAAAAATCTTATGATCAGGTAAAAAAGTAACTGTTGTTCCTGTTTTTGTTGTTGTACCAATTTTTGTTAACGGTTCTTTAACTTGCCCACCATTCGCAAATTTAATACTTCAAACTTTGTGGTCACGATAAATTGTGACATCAAAAGTTGACGATAAAGCATTAACAACAGAAGAACCAACACCATGTAATCCTCCTGATGTTTTATAACCATCACCACCAAATTTTCCCCCAGCATGTAAAACTGAAAAAATTACTTCTGGCGTTGATTTACCAGATGAATGAATTCCGGTTGGAACACCACGACCATTATCTGCCACCGTAATCGCATTATTTTTATAAATAATAATATCAATTTCATTACAATAACCAGCTAATGCCTCATCAATTGAATTATCAATAATTTCTCAAACTAAATGATGTAATCCACGAACATCAGTTGAACCAATATACATTCCTGGACGTTTTCGAACCGCATCTAGTCCTTCTAAAATCTGAATTGATGATTCATCATACTTTAATGTTTTATCTTCAATACTCATATTCTCTATCATTCCTTTTAAATATAATTTTCACTATTAATATCTTATATTATAATGCTTTTATTTACAATTATTTACTAAATTATTTTTAATTGCTATATAATAGTAAAAGAGAGGTGAAGGAATGACATTATATGGATATTTAGGGACAGCTATTACGGCAATAATTGGTTACTTAATTGGTTCTTTTAGTTGATCAATCTTTATTAGTAAAAAAATTTATAAAATTGATGTGCGAGATTATCATTCTAAAAATGCCGGAGCCACAAATACTAGTCGTGTTTTAGGAAAAAAATGAGGTTTTGCCATTATGTTTTTAGATATGCTAAAAGTTACTATTACAATGTTTATTGCCTTTGGTATTAGTTGTATTAATATTAATGGGGTTAATTTTGGTTCAACTAGTTATTATATTCCAGCTTTTTTTGTTTTAATTGGTCATTCTTATCCAATTTATTATAAATTTAAAGGCGGTAAAACAGTTTCATCTTTTTTAGGGTTATTATGAATGACTAACCCATATTATTTTTTAATTGCTACAGTTGTTTGATGAAGCACAATTTTTATTTGAAAACGAGTTTCTGTTTCTTCAATTTTAGCAGCATTTTTTACAGGAGCATTATGTTGAATCCCACAATTAAGTGGCATTGATGTTATTAACTTTAATGGTAATTTACTTCAAAATTCTCATCTTGTTTGAGTGAATTACTTACATTATGTTAATTATGACAATTACTATGATAGTTTAGCTTTAATTAATATTATTATTACTTTAAGTGCTATTTTCTTAATCTTAAAGCATCATCAAAATATTGTTCGTTTATTAAAAGGAACAGAAAAACCTTATGATTTTAAAGGGAAATCTGATTTAGAAAATGGTAATCTTCCAAAACATAATCAAATCAAAAAACATTAATGAATTATCCATAGTTTTAATTACTTAATAATTCTAATTGAAAAATGCTTTCATTATAAAAAACTGAAAGCATTTTTCAATTTTAAAATTTTTATTTATTAACAAAAAATTAACTAACCTTAAACTCTATTATTTGTAAAAATAAAAATTCATCATTAACACTGTTAAATTCCCTCTCATCTAGTAAAGGAAAGAAACTATATCAAAAATTATTAAATCCAAAAATTAAATCATAAATTAGTTTAGTTTTATTGCCAAATTTTGGTCAAAACAATTCTATAACAAAAGATTTCTCCTTTTTAATCAAGGAAAGGGGATTCGCCCCTAAGTCGCTCCGCGACTTTTACCCCTTTAAGTAAGGTGGTTTATCACGCACCACCTTACTTTTTTTACCAACAACTTTATTATTTTTACTATTAAAAATAGCGTAAAAGTCCATTAACCATTGCTAACACTAAGATAGAACTTAACATAATCTTAAATGTAATATCAAAAGCAAACAAATTACCAATATTATTAAACAATTCAGAAACATTACTAAACACATGTACTATCCCATTAACAAATTTATAAATTTCTTTCATACCAGGCAAATTATTTACTAACCAAATTCCAGCATTTTCAAAACAACCTCCAATATGGAATAAATCACATTGTTTATAAGGTATACCTCAAATATTACCATTATTAATTATATTATTTCAATCAGCAGCATTATAAATGCTAAAATTAAAACCTGAAATTGCAATACTATTTTTTTCTGTTAATCTAGTCGTATTAAATCTAATTAAATTAAAACCCTGATATTTTGTTTTATCTGTCATATCTAATAATTTTATTGATTGAGTCCATTTATCATTATTAGAAGGTAAAACATCAGTAATATAATCTCAATTTGAAAAATAAGAAAAATAATCATTAGTATTAACAGTATTAATAACATTATCTTTTCCATACTTAGTTACTAAGGACCGCAAAATAAAATAATGTTTTCTTTCCATTAAAAAATCAACTCCTTTCTGAGTTGATTTTTTTCTGCTTCATATTACAATTTACAAATAAAAAAAGCACAAAAGTGCTTTTAACAACTTTTTTGCTAATTAAAATATTTATTAAAATTTTTTTGCTTGTTGATAACGTTTTGTAACTTTTAAGATACTAAAATGATATAAGCCTCCAAAAGCAGCAATAATCCCTGAAATTAAAATAATAGCAATTATAAATCAAACAATACCAGGTAGACCTTGTACTTTTGGAATTGTAATTTGTAAAAAGAAATATTGATATGCAATCTTTAGATGCATTCCACTATATTCACATAATATTCCTTTAATAACTCCATAAACACCATATAAAATTGGATAAATAAAATATCACCCTAATTTTTGTCGATAAAATTGTTTTGTTGAAACTAATGGTGACTGCTTAGCAAAGATAACAATATAAATAATTGTTAATACTGGTACAACAGCATGCAGAATAATTTGCTCTGTTCACTGTAGAGGTCCTCACATTAAATCTTTATTTTTTAAGATTGCTGGTAATAATACGAAATTGTAAATTAAACAAGTAACGGTAATATACACAGCAACTGATAATGAGAAATATGTTTTTAATGGTTTAATAATTCCTTCTTGACGATGGCAAATAATTGCAATTACAAATCAAATTAATACTAAAAAATTTGATTGTGTTGTAAAAAATGAAATTCATCATATTGTGTAACCAGCATAATTTCAATGACTAATTGCGCCTGTTTGATCATAAACAGCTCATAAATATGTTACTTGGTTATTACTGTCCGTCACAATCATTTTGTCTAAATGCAGTAAATTAGTTAAATAATTAGTTAGTAATCCAAATAAAGCAACTAATGCAATAATTATTTTGAATCAAAACCGTCAGTCACGACAATAATATTTGATAAAGTTTTGCATTTAATCCCTCTTTCTATTTGATAACATTGTTTAAATTATATCTTAATTTTTAATTTTTTATTCTTGATTATTAAATAATTCTGCTAAAATTAATTCACAAATTAAAATTCCTGCTTGTGATAAATTTTGTTTAAATTGTATTGTTGAACTTTTCTTATTTGCTTGTAAATAATCTGTAACAATTTTAATACTAACAATTGGAATCTGATAATTTAAAGAAACTTGAAAAAAAGCACAACCTTCCATATCAACCACATCAATCTTATTTTTAAATTTAGTTTTAATATGCTCAAAATATTCTATTTTATCAATAAAAATATCACTACTGCCTAAAACTGCTGTTTGAATGTGTGGTATTTTTGTTGTAATTGTAGCTATTAATTTTTTATCACTATAATAACTAGGTAATTCGCCAGGGATTTGTCCCATTGCATAACCAAACTCTTGGGCATCAGCAAAAGTATAGTAAGCTTCCGTAATTGCTAAAACTGATAATGGTTTAAAATTTGGTTTTAAAGTCCCAACTGTTCCAAGATTATAAACTGTTTTAATTGCATAATCTTTAAGTAAGGTTGTTAAAGTCATAGCAGCATTAACTAACCCAATTTTGCTAATTGCGAATAGTCAATTATCTTTTTGATATACTTCAATCTGGGTATATTTATCAACTATTGTTGGTTTTAAAACATTTAAAGTTGCTGCCAATTCCTCTTTCATTGCACTAATAATTAAATTCATAACGTTATTTATCCTCTTTTCACTGCTGATAAGTCAATTGTATATTTTTTCCTAACTGCTCAAGGCCTTGCTTCGCGACTGCTCGTTCAAATTGAACTATTAATAATTCTTGAAATGCCTTTACTAAATCTTTTTGGGCTAATGTTCGATAATAATCAACTTTTAAATAATTTCGTTCATTACTAATTTTATCCGCAACAAAAATTAACATTTCAAATAAAGTCATTTCTGGTCGACCAACAGTATGCCATTTAATTGCTGATAAAATATCTTCATCATTAAATAATAAATCATATTTTAAATGGCAATAACCAGTATAAGCATGCCAAGTAGCAATTGGCTCTGATAAAAACGTTGGTAAATATTTTGTTAGATATGCTTTTTGTTTTTGTTCTAATCATTGTTTTGTAATATCATGATAAGTCCCAGCAATTAAAGCTTTTTGCGGATTTAACTTATGAACTAATGCTAATTCCCGCGCTTTTTGGCCAACATTTAAACAATGTTGATAGCGTTCCTTATCCATATTTTGGCCTAGTCGTTCTGGCAAATATAATAAATTATTATTAATATAATTCGTAATATTTGGCAATTGTAATGCAATGTTTTTTCCTTCTCGTAACATTGTTGATGATAAATGTAAATTATTATGAAATGGAAGTAACATTGCTTGATATTGTTTTAAAATTGTTTGATCAATTGGTTCATTTCGTTGGAAAACAATAAAAGTTTGCATTCTTGCTAATTCATTAATATTGTTTCATTTATTTAATGATGCTAGTTGATCAGAACCAATCATAAAATAAAACTGATGATGAGGAAATTGCTGTTGCAATTTTAAAACAGTTTCATATGTTGTACTAGGCTTTGCATTTTCTAATTCAATTAAATTAATTTTAACATCCACTAAATCAGCGATTGCTAAATTAATCATTGCGACACGATCCGTAGGGGGAGATAATTTTCGTGTTTTAAAAGGATTCTGATTTGTTGGAATAATTCAAATTTCATCAATATCTGTTTTTGTTTTAACAAGATTAATCATTGCTAAATGGTCAGTATGAAATGGGTCAAAACTACCACCAAATAATGCTATCTTCATTTATTCTTCCTCCCAATCCAAAAATAACAGCAAATTCAAACAAAATAAAAATTATTCATCTTTATTTTTAATTCCTAATTCAACTAAAACATCTTCGACAGTATCACGCACAACTTCTTGAAATTGTTTAATAGATAATGTAATGGTAACATTTTCTTTTTCACTTAAATCATTAGCAATTTTTTTTGGTAAGTTTTGTTTAAAAGTATTAATTTCATTTTTATTACCAGTAATTGTAACTTTATTTTTTTTTACCCCTTTTGGGAGATTCTCTTCTAATGGTTCACCATTATGGTCTAACTCTAACTTATCATCATCACGATGAGAAATTTTAATGCGATCCATAATATATGCCATTCGATCATTAAAATTCCGTTCTTTAATTTGATTTAGCATTTGTTGAAATTCATTTGGTTGAACTTGTGAACTATCACGTAATTTTTTTAATTGTTCTAAACGTTCTAAAACATTTTCATGTTCATTAACATTATATTCTTCTTTGTATTTATTAATTTGATGACGTGCATTTTGAACAAGGCTATGAATATTATTAACATTCTCTTGGTTCGATGGTTTGATGTGTTGTTCAGTATTTCTAATTTCAGAATTTTCTGATTTATTTACCATCACTTGTGTTGATTGTGGCACTTTAAAGTCAATTGTTTCATCACTAAAATTAACCCCACTAAATGCTTCAATTTCATCATCAAAAGCACTAGCTGTTTCTAAATTTACTATTTTTTGTTCAGTTTTTTTTCGTCTTCATCATTTAAACATATCTTTGCCTCTAATTCCATATACATTAT
>UELU01106411.1:0-16280 GCA_900490025.1 Megastigmus dorsalis
GTCTCTGAGGCGTCTTAGCGTATCGATACACAATTCGCAAATACAAAATGGCGTGCGAATATCTATTCGTACAAGGATTTGATGTTTTTTATTTTAATAATTAAAATCTAGACATAAACATTAAAACAATGTTAAATCCAAATAAATTCACTAAATGAATTTGGTTCTTTAGCAAAACTACTTATTTTCTTCAGAAATCCATGTTCTTGAAACAATTTCTGATTAAGAAAATGCAACTGCTTATTATTATTTAATGAATAAATAATAAGTAAATACTAAGAAAAATATTAATTACAAAGAAATAAATAAATCAAATATAAAAAACTGTTTCTCAACTATCTGTACGTTATCGTATAAGATTGTGAATATCCGATTCATTCCAAGGGAAAGGGGCGGAAAAATGGGACTAATTATGGTGATTTATTCATAAATAGGAAAAATGAATATTTGCAATAAGATTAATGAATTTATCATGCTGTTAATCGGCCTCGGGCTTGTTATTCGATATCTGAAGTGCTCGAAAAAAAAAATCTACAAGAGATTAATTTTTGTAACATTGCACGCACATTCCTACATGCATGAAGAATAAGTTTGAAAAATTACAGCCGATAGACCGTCTCTACATTTAAATAATACAAGTAAAATTAATTTTTTTCGTGCTGTGATTCGGCGACTCAGTTGAGTTGCGATGCTTCAAATGCTCATAAAAAACATCTAGAAGAGTATAGTCTTTGAAATATTGTACACAGATTCTCTGATACATTAATAATAAGTTTTAAAAATTACCATGTTTGAATAGCCTCCAAATTTGAATGATGCAAGTTGAAATGCATTTTTTCATTCTGTAAAACGGCCACTGGTATGATTTCCGAACATCAAGCGCTCTCAAAAAAAAAATTAAAAAGTGTTCAGTTTATGAAACATTATACACAGATTCTCTAATGTATTAATAATAAGTTCTAAAAATTACCGTCTTTGAATTGCCTCCAAATTAACATAATGCAAATTAAAATGCATTTTTTCATTCTGTTTCAAAGACTATACTCTTCTAGATGTTTTTTTATGAGCATTTGAAGTATCGCAACTCAACCGAGTCGCCGAATCACAGCACGAAAAAAATTAATTTTACTTGTATTATTTAAATTTAGAGACGGTCTATCAGCTGTAATTTCTCAAACTTATTCTTCATGCATGTAGGAATGTGTGTGCAATGTTATAAAAATTAATCTCTTGTAGATTTTTTTTTTTCGAGCACTTCAGATATCGAAAAACAAGCCCGAGGCCGATGCACAGAATGAAAAAATGCACTTAAATTTGCATTATGTAAATTTGGCGGCTATTTAAAGACGGTAATTTTTAAAACTTATTTTTAATGCATCAGAGAATCTGTGTACAACATCTCATAAACTGAACACTTTTTGATTTTTTGTTAAGAGCGCTCGAATGAGCGCACAGTGTAAGTACTAATGTAAGAGAGAGAGAGAGAGCGAAGATACTATTACGTACTTCCGGCGAATTTTGTTTGGCACAGTATAAGTACTAATGTAAGTGAGAGAGATAGATATATATAAGGCGAAAGATTAGACGTAGCAGAAGCTTATAAATATACAAATAACATACGAAATTTCTTCCGTAGTTATGTACAGATGTAACGTTAAAACCTACCCCCGGATGCTGGAGTAAACCAGAGTTTTTAGGGAAGGGGTGAACTCGTGAATAATTATTACAACTGTTTATGAAAAATAATAAAATAAAGTGTTTATTCTGTAGATGGTGGTAAGAGACACTTACAGATATCTGAAACAAAATAAGAATACAACGAGTTGTTTATATCGACGATTCTCATTTACATTTATACGGTTAGTATGCGATCCCGACGAACTATTGCAGTGCGGATAAATTGCATATACTCGGACGAGGCTTCTCTACGCGAATATATATGAATCCAGCAATTGGGGCACGGTGTCCCAATTACTGAGACTCTACGGATTTGGATTCTTGTGGTCCTAACTAAGGTACCAATCCAAACGCGACGTCTCTACGATGATTTCTCAATCGTGTTGGTAACGAAGGGCACCTCAGTGCCGATTATCGACCCTCGTCTCTTTCACACTGGGGCGCCAGAGGTGGAAGGGGCGAGGCTGCCACGTTGGTCTTCATCCACTACCTGGAGCACCAGTGTACTGCATGAAAACCAACTGTATAGCGGAGTGGCTCATATTACCAATGTTCTGGCTAAGTCAAGGAACGCCTTAGAATTGACCAGAACTATGGGGTCAGGTGGTTATGCCGTCAGCAGCAGCGCCTGTGCAACGACCTAACCCTGGAGCATAGGGGTATTCTGTTCGGGTCTTTCCAATTCGGCTACTAGAGCACCAGATAGTCAACTTGGTTGAGAGCTTACGACGCGTTATAAAGGCTCTCAAATCGGCTGCGATCGGTAGCGGTGTGACGTCACCAGTGTTGCTAGGCAACGTCGGTTCCACTGTGCGCACGAATTCGCTCGCGCTCGCAGAGGGTCCTAATTTGATCGCTTGAATTTCGCGACTGCGCGAAAATGTGAGCGTGCCATCGTACAGATATACAAATAACATACGAAAATTCTTTCGAGTGCGTACTCAAATATTTTCCGAAACTATATGTAGATAGAGATATGTAGATGATATCCACATTTTAATATTAGAGAGCAAAGAGAATAACATATGTATACTTAATATAAGTATTGGGAGATGTCAAAAATAATCATGTCTCAGTGTGCAATTCGGACGTACTCGATGTCTAGATGTATAAGGTCACCGAGGATGGAGTCTAACTAGTGCACTCCGTAGCTTTTCGTGTCTAGGTGTAGAATTTGACTATATTCGACGTCTAGGTGTAGAATTTGACCATATTTAATTTACTGGCTTACGAGAACGCTTTATCCAGAACAACAGTAAAATACCCACTTACACGTGTAGAGGTTAAAGCTGTAACCATGCACAATGGTGTTCATGGCGAGACGATAGATAACGTTATTCTCGGTCAATTGCCGGAAAGAATCATTATTGGTTTTGTGGAGAATAAGGTTACTATAGCGACTAAAGTCTCAACCCATTCAACTTCAAAATTTTTTATATAAATTTTTTGTGTCTGTACGTGGATGGTGTGCAGATACCCTCAAAGCCTTTACAACCAAATTTTAAAAGTGACAGAGACCGTGTGATTCTCAAAGTAGGTTGCTATTTTCGCCTTGTAAGGGGACTTTAGTGCGCATTGGATAGTGACACCAAAATACAACTCGAGATTTTTACGTAAACACATTGCGAGAGTATAAGCACCCTACACCAAGTCTCCCATTGGCTCCCCACCAACAGGACTACTGATTTTGGCATATAAATAGTTGCTTCTTGAGGCATTGCAGCCGCATAGTCTCCGACCGCCTCCGTCGAACAGTCATCTAATCAATACAGAAGAAGAAGAGGAAAATGTCAACTTCTACTCAAGCATACCGCTGTCACCAGCTTCTGCCTATGATGTATGGCCTGAACATCTCCTTTGGAAAGATCATCCTCATCGGCTTGGAAAGCACTTCTGCCGACTCGAAAGATTTCGAACCGATTGTACGCATTAGTGGATCCTCAGACTTTTCTGGGTTCCGTTTCTCATTCGATGCTTGGGAGGGCCTCAAACAGCAATTTGAAAATATTAACAAGTATATTAACAGGTGGATCAGCGTATATCGATTCCTGGGTATACCATTAGATACATAATAAGCTACTCTGATAGGGCTTTTGAGCTAATACCTGATGGAGAAGAGGAAACTGATGACGCTGAACCCGCAAAGAAGCGTTTTCGAAAATTACTTGTATTTAACCGTTTTACCTTTGAGAGGTTAAAAGCTCTTAGCCCACGTATAGATTATAGAATAAAATATTCGTTAGGCGTATAAAAAGGGATTAATTGCATATTAGATTTACTCGTAAATTATATTGAATTTGAATGTAAGTCTTATTCGAAATCAACAGCCTATAACGTTAATGCTCGACACTGGATTAGAAGCCAATATACTAAGAATTGGTTTTATACCAGATCAAGAGTGTATAAATAGAAACAAGTCATATATTATTGAAGGAATAGGGGCAGATCCCATAGCCACTCTCGACACAGCTATCGTTAAGATCGCTAATGTTGAAGCCGAGTTCTTTTTAAAGGGTAAATAAAAGATAGATTTTTCTAATAAAAAAACTTAAATAAATGGAAACTTTGTAAATATCAAACAAAATAACAATCTAAAATTCAAAATAGTTAATACAGAATTAACAACGTACAATTAGAAAATAGAAAGATATTCTTCCCTACGATAAAGATAACAAACCCTCCTACTGCAACTAATGAAGAATTTTTAATAGATTCTGGATCAGAAGCGAATCTGATCAAACAGTATCTATTACCATCGTCGTGGAAATCGATTCATCTAAAAGGGTCTATCTAAGAGAAATCGAACCAACTTTAGGTACTACCGAAATAAAACTGTTTGGAACAACTGCAGTATTCCAAGAAATACTAGAAGAGATAGACATGAAAAATAGAGGAATACTAGGAGCCGATTATCTTGAACAAACCGGAGCAATTATTGACTTCGAAGATCAAGAGTTAATTATTACTAATGATGTCAGAACTCCATTAAGCTTCGAACAATTTACGGATGAAGATGATAACGGTTTCAAGCTTTGCTCGCATTTTCTCACACAACGAGAGATAAGCAGAGACACTAATTTCAACACGAAATCAATCACATCTCATACTCCCTCCGAAGTGAATGTATCAAAATACAAGAGTATATATCCGGAAGAAACCTATTCTTATTCGGATATACTGGCATCAGACCTCGATTGGTTAAGTCTTAAGGAAAAATCAAGTCTGGGAATGAAACACAAATTTCTCATTTCACAAGTAGATACATTTACAGAATTAAATGTTGAAAAAAATATTGACCTTCAATTAAGTATAGAAAACATAGAAACCTCAATTTAACCGAATCAGATATATCCCATATTTAATCTGCAATTGAAACCATTCGATGAATATTTATGACTTGACCACCTAGATCCCATAGAAAAGAAATATGTATTCGATGTTGTTAATTAAAATAGAAATAGTTTCTACTTACCTGGAGATAAGTTACAGGGCACAAACGCAATCATGCACAGAATGACAACTACAGACGAGGAACCTATTAACACTAGATAGTATAAATTTCCGCATGCATTATAGGACGAAATAAACATGCAAGTTAATGACTTTCCAGAAGCAGCTATAATTAAACCATCCATTTCTCCATTCAACACATCTGTCTAGATAGTACCTAAGAAAGCCGATTCTCTAGGACGACCTAGATAGCGCACGGTTTTAGATTTTCGAATATTAAACGCAAAAACGATAAGGGATGCTTACCCTCTACCGAATATTACCGAAACATATGGTCAAGTAGGAAGCATAAAACTGCATTTAGCTCACCTTTCGGACACTATGAGTTCATTAGAATACCATTTCGTTTAAAAAACGCACCTAGTGCGTTCCAAAGACTTATGGATGACACGCTCAGAGGCTTACAAGGCCAAATTCTGTTCGTTTATTTCGATAATATAGTTATATATGTGAATTCACGAGAAGAACTTGATGAAAAATTTAAGCTATTATGGATCGATTGGTGCAAGTAAATTTAAAATTGTAAATTGATAAATGTGAATTCCTCTACAGGGAAGTGAATTATCTTAAACACATCCTTAGCGAAAGCAGATTGAAACCAGACCGTAAAAAGGTCGAATCCGTCAAAAATTTTCCACATCCAGATTGTGTCGAAAATGTAAGACAATTCCTTAGACTGGCTGAAAATTGTCGTCGATTTATAAAAGACTTTACCCGCATCTCTACACATTTTGACAAAACTTTTATAAATGGAAACCTCTTTCGAATGGAAAGAAGAAGAGGAGGAATCCTTTTTAACCTTGAAAGACGTGTTATGCAGTACTCCATTGCTACAGTTTCCCGATCTGACTAAACCATTTAACCTTTAACTGAGAGTACTCTCCCAAGGTATTATTGGAAAAGATCTTCCTATTGCGTATGCATCAAGATTATTACGCACCGGAGAAATTAATTACGAAGTCCATGAGAAAGAAGCACTCGCGATTGTACATAGCGTAGAGGATTTTCATTCTTACGTGTATGGTAAACAGATAAGAATCATAATTGATCATCAACCATTACCATGGAATAAAACCGCAGAATTAAACACTCGTGTGCAAAAATTACCATTCAAGCTATCAGAATATGAATACACTATTCTATATAAGCCGGGAAAACTTAATCCCAATGCTGATGCATTATCAAGAAACCAAGATAAAAGTGCCCCCCCCCCCCAAATTAATGTAGTAACAAGGGGACAACTCAAAATAAAAGATAAAAATGTTGAGAATAAAATATTACAAAATCATGTACAAATTAACCCTAAACCTAAAGGGGTAAGCAAATGACAAGTAGCAGATTACTCCTTAAAAAAAAGACTTTAAAAAAGTAAAATGCAGACAAGTATGCTTATATATAAAATCAATAATAATTAAAGAAACAATATTGTAAAGTTTTTTAATTACGTTAAAAAAATTACTATAAATTTAAAAAATTTAAGAATACTATTATAATTGATCAATTTTAATATCACATAAGTTATATAACGATATAAATCTCAGGTGCACAATGAAATATTTTTATTTTCACAAACAATTCTATTGCACTGATAAACTTATAAATTTCTAATGCAAACAATAGAAGGTTGTGAAATCCTGTGATAAATAGCCAAATAACTCTATTTTTTAATTCGCAAAAACACAATATAAATTTTAATTTTTCATTCATTATATAATTTATTAATGCAAATGCTAAGGTTCGTATTTATTTATAGAGCTCATCGATTACATCAGCATTAATCTGCTGAGTTTAAGGACTATTTCCTTCAAGCTCAATATCTTCCTTGTTTACCATTAAGTTTATCAATGCTGGATAACCAATACATCTACCGCAGTCTCAATATTAGACCAAAATGAAATAAGTTTTAACTTGGGTGTTGTGCCTTATTAAGAATAGCGATGCCAGATAACAATTGTTAACACCTTTAGTAGCTTCGATAGCTTATCTGGCATCTCTATTCTTAAAAATCGGATGCTTCTTTATTAACTTTAAAATAAACGATGTTACTTTAATAATAAATTATTATCTTGAATAACCTTGAATCCTTATTCTTCATGGGTACAGCATAAAGCTCATACTCTTGTGCAATCAGATTGTATGTAGTGTTTATAACATCAACTTTGGATAATTTTTTCCCCCTTTCGACCCTTTCGATATTTAGTTTTAACTTCCCTCTCCCATTGTTGTGTTAAGGAAGCAGGGCAAACTGCCACAGTTCTAATATTAGGAGCTGCAAACAGTTGCGAATATAATGCGTCTTGTCCAGAATGACACGTTCACAATTTTATAAAATATATTTAATTTTAATAAATAACTAAGAACATACTTGGTGGTCCGTCTACAGGCAACTTCTGGTGCTTTATATTATTATTAGAATCCTCACTTTTTTTCGTTAATATTATAACGAATTCGCGATTGAATCCTCGATTCGCGCGATAGGAAAAGTCGAGCGTCTCGTCAGATCGATTTCTGCCGCGAAGAGAGATAGATGTGACAATCACGGCTAAAGTGCGAAGTGTGTGTACGCATAAGTGTACTCGGTGACAGCCACAATAACAACGACTTCAGCTGCACTGGATTGCAGGCCAGTGCAACTGACCAGGAGGATCAGGTGAGCGTGAACGCTGAGCGTATAGAGACGCAAACAGTAAGTACTCGGATAGTACTATTGCGACGGATCGCACGCGGTGATCCGTGTGTGTGCTTGTATGCGTGTGTGTATTTCCCGCGCATACTGCCTTCTCGGTTCGCGAGATCTTTTGTAATTTTTTTGTATTATAAAAACTTTGGAGAATATATCTCATTCAAATAGAATCACGCCGTATTTATTTGAGTAGAGAGTATTTGTTTTTTCCTATTATTCCCGCGATTACCGCCGCCTCTGCGGGCACAGTGGAAAAACGTTTCCACTGTGCAGAACCTGAGCAGCTGGCATAGTGAGCGTAACGCGCCGCTCACGATCGTAAGTCCGATCAACGGAAAGCGAGACTCATCAAGAGAGTCTCGCATTTGTAAGGAAGCTGATGTACCTGACCAGCGGGGAAAATCAAGCATAGATTTTCCCTCTGCAACGTGTAGAAAAGGTAGGAGTGTGCAGTACACCGGTACTGCACACAGTAAAACCAGCCCCGTTACAACTGTCGCTCTGAACGTGTTCTGCTACGGGAAATAGGCGCGAATTAAATTGGAAAAAAATGTGCTCGGAAAATCGTTGTAGTAAGAAATATTAATTCGAAATAATATTTGGAACGCGAAATTCCGAGCAGCGTACATCGAGAAGGGACGCGTAGCGAAGTATTCAAAGTCAGTACGACTTTGTTTATATCGGCCGGGAGGACTGTAAAAGCCCCGGCACGTTTGAATTGTATGTAGTGTATGAGAGAATTAGAATTAGAATTAGAATTTTGGTTTATTTGGACCGGGGGGGTGTGACCCCATTTGGCCCTTCAGCAATGTACAGGTGTATAACAAGTCGTTGTTTAAATACAAAATAACAATAATAATAATAAAAATAGATCTTTGGAAAAAAAACAAACTATAAAGAATATAAAAAATAAAAAATATAAAAAATATAAAATAGAAATATGCAGTAAGAATTAAAAATTAAAGTCTCTCGTAACGAAGATTAGAAAAAATGAATTAAAAAAGAAAAAGAAAACTAATATCGATTTGAAGGTGAATGAATTTAAATAAATAGATGTCTCTTCACTATGTTCTGTATGCTCCGGTGACGATGAAAAACTGTAGTAGAAGATGAAGTTGAGTGGCCACGCTCATCCATTCGGCCTCAAGCCTTCCAGCCGCACTCGGGTGTCGAAAGGCTCGCCGCCAAAGGTCGGGAAAAACGGCGTTGCTCAGCGAATAGTTAAAAAGAGCTGTGATGGGAGATACAAGGGTGGGAGCCACCATCATAAGCATCTCCGCTAAGACACCGTCCTGGCCCGAGGCCTTGGAGGAGGATCTACCGATGGCCAGAGAGACTTCACGCTGTGAAACTGGCGTGAACTTGAACAGCTGGTCAGCGGGGGCGATGGGCGATGCCAGCGAAAGCCTCTGCAGAATATCAGGTGTAAGAGGCGCTGCGTCTGAGGCAACGCTGGCATAGTGCCTGTTTAGGTCCGAGCCTGTAACATATACAAAGGGGGAAGCTCGAGGGGTGCTCCAGACGCCCATCCGTCGAAGCTCGCGCCATTTAGTCTTGGCGTCGGGTGCACTAGATCTCGAGCGTTTGCACGGTCGACTGGAGTGATTGGATGGTCGACTGGAGTGTCTGAACACTCGACTGGAGGGTATGGATATCCGATTTGATGGTCATAACGTCGCTCTGGATTGATGAGAGTTTGCTGTCCTGGCCGACCGCCCATGCGGCAAACCAGTCTGGCGCGCTGCCAGACATCGCGCTCGAGGCGGAGGGTGGTGACACCGGGCTGCACAGTGGACTGCTGGAGCCCGATGAGCGAGAGCGGGACCGAAGAAGCTTGGAAACGTTGCTGGCGACTGGCGTGGTTTCAGCCCCGATGACGGCCGGCGAGACGGGATCAGTAGGCACGTCCTGCTGAGGTGCGGATGACGAAGTGCAGCAGCGCACTTCGTGAGACGATATAAACCACGCTACGTCGCAGCAGGACACGTGCAGAAGATTTTTGCAAACGACACACGGGAACACCGGCCCAGACTTGCGAGACACCTCTCCGGAGCAGACCGAGCACGTATGCCTCGTCATGTACGACGGGTACGAAGCGGAACTCTTGGTGCCATCTCGTACGCGCAATGTAAGGCTGACCCAGGGGTCAGTCGGTCAGGAAGATTTTCCGAGAAGCTTCGCGGAAAAATCGCGAGGTGACCGGTGCCTGAATGTTGCCACAAAGGGCGATGCAGTGGTCTCAACTGAACGGGCCGAAAATCGGCACTCGTGGGGTCGCAAAGCGATTAAATTCACTCACGAGAATTTCGCGGAAATTTCGCGCTATGCACCTAACCTCAAAGGTTTGCGAAAATATTCAGATAAAACTAACTATAGATTAATTGAGCACAGCCTCACAAACAGCACCAGCGTGAGCGGGCAGTCCAAGGATGACCTGTGTGGAGGCGCGTCCGGGTTCGGGCCGTAGCAGTCTCGGAAGTACATTGAAAATGCGGAGCGTCGACACCAGTCAACCGTCAGCCATCCAGAGAGAGAGAGAGAGAGAGAGAGAGAGAGAGAGAGAGAGAGCGCAAACTCTATAAAAGTGCAGGCAAGTGTGCCGACTGCTACGGCTAAGAGAGCCGAGAGGGGAGCGCTCGACACGAAATCCAGCGGTGTCGAGCCAGCGCGAGCACAGGTGCATAGGCGTAAACGCCGAAAATATTGAATTATTATATTTTAATTAAAATTGGCGTGTGCTCGCGTCTGAAGGCTGTGTACAGTGCTATGTGCTGTACACAACTGAAATAGTGGTGTGCTAGCGCCGAAATATTTATTTAATTAATTATTATAATTTTTTATTAATTATTATAAATAATTTAACGGTGAGGTACTTCATTCGTCCGAGTGAGTGGACCGGATGAAAGAGAGGGTGGATTATAGAATAATAATCCGTCCCTCGCAAATTAAATACCGGTAAAACTGTCGGTAAAACAGTTCGGGATTTTCTTTTTGTGATGATTTTTAGAAATGTTTGAATTTAAAAATTTTAAAAAAGAGAACGAGTGAAGTATATCACGTGATTGTAATATATTGTTTATTTATTGGTTGTAGCGATTTTTTTAGAGCGTTTTTAGGAAATCGCGCGACGGAAAATATAAAAATTGAGTGGAAAAGTGCTTTCGGGAGGGGATAAAATAAAATTGAAATTGGTTTTTTGTTTTGTCTCAAAATTGATGTTTGTCAATTGTTGAAATAGTTAAAATTTGTTTTTGTTACTGAAAAATAGATTTTTTTTTTAATTAAAGAAAATTCGCGTAGAGAGCGAATTACTCCCGAAAGCACGTGAAATAGATCTCTGCACACCACTAGTAGGTTTCGAACCTGTGACCACAGGTGGAAAAGCGCGAAGCAACAGGGAGTTCGAACGTTCACCAGAAGAAAAGTTCGAACGAAAGAAGAGTTCGAACTTGTGCGACACGAGGTTCGAACCCAACCCAGAGTATTTCTGTTGAAGGAAGCACAGACTAAATGAAGTCTGTGCATCCGAAAAGCCCGGGAAAAGTGCACTAGTAAGTAAATCTATTGTACTGGAAATCTTACAGCTCGAGTAGAAGCAGGATTCGAACTCGGGAGTTCGAGATTCGAACCCGGCGAAAGTCGAAACCTTGCTCGAGCAGATCTGGAGAGGTACACTAGAGCAAAATCTAGTGCACTGAGTAAGATTCGCACCCGAGAATTCTAGATTTGAACGCCAGATAGTAGTTGATAGTGAAAATTCAGCGTCAATCTTTGGAAAAATGGCAGATACGATGCTGAGAGTACTAGAGGGCTGGTGCTACGGCATGAAAGAGGAAGACCTGGAGGAAGCGCTAAAGGAGTTGCAGCTTAGCCACCAGGGTCTTCCCTTCGCAAAGAAAAATAGGTTGCAGAAGTGGCTGATGGGAGACTACTCAGCAGCCGACTTTGAGCCCTGTGAGGAGTTAGATGAGCTCAAAGCACAAATGCAACGCGAGGAGCTGCGATAAGCCTATATCGAAGGAAAGGCCTTTGAAGTGACTAGATCCACGATCTACAGCGAAAGCGCAAACCACGAGGGGTCGCACCATTGTCAGATGCTGCTGGTGGATCCAGTAGTGAAAGCGAGCGACGAGGAGCGTCTGGAGCAGCTTTACATGCTCAACGCCTCGCAGCTGGAAAAGGAGCAGATCACAGTCGAGCAGATAGAGAGGCCAACTACGGAGAGCGAGATCGGTAGCGTGACGGATGGGTCCGCTACAGGTGACGAAATAAAGGAGCAGATGAGACTGCTCAACGAGAGGGTCTTAAAGATCTCCCATCGCTGCACAGCGCTGGAAGGAGTGGCAAAGACTCCATGCGCGTACATGCAGAGTGACAGTGATTGTCGACTGAAGCCGACAGCGCAAGAGTTCGAGATGAACCAGGGAAGAAAAGAGCTCCACCTAGCCTCTAGCACTAGGCTAGAAGCCAGAGGTTAATTTAGACCAAACGCCACTGGTTTTGGCCTGCATCCGGAGGTGCAGGCTGAAAAAGTTTCAAATAGGCGACCTCAAGTAAATTTCAAGATACGTTTACGTATTATCCTGGAAATAGTAGCCTATTAAAAGAGACGCAGGCGCGCAGGCCACCGCAAGACGTTCCCAATGCTACTGGTGTAGGCACAGCCTGGGAGAGGGGGAATCCCTCAGGTGCTTACGTACCAGAGAAGAATAGCATTGAAACAATGGTTCTGAGTGCTAGTGATAGACTCAGATCCAATAACCGATTTATTTCAGGTACCAGCACACAAGCACGACACGCAGTTCGAGAAGTTAGTTGGCCAGATCGTCAGAAGATGGCAATGTCGATTCTCGGGAGAGAAGTATCAAAGTATTGATGTCTTTCTCACCCGAGTAGAAGAGTGTTGTGTGCTCGCAGATCTGACAGAAGAGGAGCTGTTATCCTCTCTGTCAGAGTTACTGGCAGGTGTTGCGGTTATTTGTTACAGAAATGGTCGCGACAAATGGAGGACGTGGTCCGAGTTCTGCACTGCCGCCAGGAGGTAGTATGGCGTAAACAAGGGGTTTCAGCAGAGGTTCATTGCTGAAGCTAATGCACGCACCTGCAAGGCCAAGAAAAGCCGGTGCGTGACTTTCTCACGTGCCTGCAAACCATTGTGCTGAAGCAGGTACCAGTGCCTTCGATAGAAGCGCAGCTGGACCTGATGCACCGGAATATGCTGCCAAAATTGCAGTGTATGGTACGTCAAGCAGAAGCCCGTGACGTGGAGTCACTAATGGAGCTGGCGAGAGAAGCTGAGCTTATAAGCACAGCAGGTGAGGCGTTTAGCAGAGGCTTCCGAAGGTCAAACCAGTGGTATAGGAGACGAAAGTGGCAGCGATCGGTCAAGGTCAACCGGAGACAACGGCATTTGCTGAGCTGCTCAGAGAGGTCAAAACGCTGACCGAGCAGCTCAAGCATCGAACGCGGAGCAAGTTTCCAGATGCGCTGAAGAAGCGACAGCTATTGGAAGCCCAAAGGACGACCAAGCTCTCTCGTAAGCAAAGAGATGAAAGGAGAGCATGCTCCGCGTCCAGGTTCGGCCAACCCTGCGTCCAGGTCGGGCATGTACAAAGACGTGGAAGCCTATGTTCGGAGATGCACTGCATGTCAGCAGTGTGAAGTCGAACAACGTGCTTCAGCAGGACTAATGGGGCGAAGGACTGTCACTAAATCATAGCACGGTGTGCCTGAAGCATGCAAATGTGGTCCGAAAATGGGTCCAAAATCAGCTAACGCAGAAAGTTTCTATATTGTTTGTAGATGAAAAAAATTGCAAATTGAAAATCCTAAGTGATTGGTTTAGCAAATTATGGACGTTTTTGTATTTATGCTATGCGAATTCGTAAAGTGCAAAGTGGAGCATTAAGATACATGCGTACAATCCGTTTTTCAACTCCAAGTTGACCAAATTGAGCATACATTTATTGTTTATTGTTAATAACACTATTTTTTTGAAAATTTATTGATGTGTTCATAAATTATTAAGTTGGCTTAATGAATAATTAAAATTTTAAAGGTTTCGTTTTTAAGACTTATCTCTAAATACTTCAACTAATTTTATAGAGTTCGTGTTTTCTAAATACAAAATATACGAAAATTTTAAGCTTCTTTCTATGCCGCTAGGTGGCGCATCCAATCTGTAATAGGAAAAAGTCATGTCGAAGTTACATATATGCCAGCGAAAAAGTTATGAAACCTCTTCGAGTTGCATTTTTGAAACTTATGTTTTAAAAATGATTCCGCCGTGTTCTCATCAGGATAAGAGAAACAAAGTGTGTGGCCCAGGTGGTCGAAAGATTATTATTGGAAAAATAAAGCCAGAAAAATTTGTAATAAGTAAATCTACTGGAAAACTCATAAAAAATTTTATATGTATGAATTATGATCTAAATGATGAAAAATATCCTTTGAGTATATGCAGGTCTTGTTATTTGACTTTGCTTGATGTTGAAAAAGAAAATTGCAACACATGTGATTCAAAAAAATGCGCTATCTAAACCTGATGTAAGTGGCAGACGGGTCAATATTGATTTGAATTTGAGTACTGCTGGGCGAAGTACGAGGATTATAGTAAATAAAGTTCTGAAGACCGTGGCCTTTGATGAAGATAAATTGTATAATTTTCGAGTCAAACTAGGAGCTTCACAGAGAGAAATGAGAAAGATTACTAATTTCGTAAGGTTTAATGTTGGCAGAAGGTCTATTCCAAAAAACTATCGAGAGCATATGTCAAAAAAGTCTAAAGAATTGTCAGATGTTTACAAAACGGGTGTCTACGAGTTTGATTGTGAAAGCGCAACAAATGTAGAAAAACAATTACGTCCTGTTGTCTATGCCAATGCCGAAGATCTTTTAGACATCTTCATACCCTTGCCCGTATTGTTTTGTATCTTTAAATTACTTGAGACGCAAATTGACTCCAGATAAGAGTTTGAATATTAATATTACTTCAAGTGCATCTGATGAAGCAGAAGTCCAAAATGGTACAAGTTTAAAAACATACGGCGGCTTAAGAAAAGATTACAAAAAATATTGTCTCTTAAGAAATCAAGGAGAAGAAAAGGAATGCAGTAGAGAGTGTCACAGCACCATTAATCTTCCTATTTTCAATGAAGATGATGATGTCTATGTTTTGAAGAAATGCGTCATACCTGAATTGCACGTCCTGCAAGGCTTCGTAAATCACTTATTTTGGCAAGGTTTGGTTCCCCTCTTAGGCATAGAAAAAGCTATATTATGGCCACGCAAACTCAATCTAATTTAAAAAAATTATCATGGTGATGCTTTTGCGGGCAATGCGTGTAGAAAACTACTGAAAGAGTCCGATATGCTTAAGGATCTTGATATATGCGGAGAAGTAGGTATTTTTAAAATTTTACCTTACATTGCAGCTTTCAAAGCTATGGACAAGGTGGTGAATTGTTGATTTACCTCTGGTAAAGTAGGATCTTTACTTGATGATTATATTGAAGAATTAAAAAAAGCCTTGGAAAGCATTGAACAACTTTCAGAGACTCTAAAAATTCACGTAATTCTTTCCCACGTTAAAGGTTTTCAATTCATTGAAAAAAAATAACGGTTTAGGCTTTTCGTCAGAGCAGAGTGGTGAGTCGATTCATCCTGACTTCTTGAAGTTTTGGGGTCATTATAAAGTAAACGGCATTCATCGTGATACTTATTTACCAAATCTTTTAAAAGCTGTAGTTGAATTTTCATCGCTACATCTTTAACTGTAGATTCTAAGTATTTAAAAGAAAATGTTACACTTATTTTATTGTTATTGAAAAGAAATTATCAAAACCTTTATCATTAATTTAAATTGTAATAGCCGAGTAAAAATTTTAAAATTTTAAAATATTTTCTTCAAAATCATTTCTTTTTCCCATCATAGTATTTTTCTGACATGCTTAAAGCATTAAAAACGACGGTTGGTTTTCCACGATGTCTGGTTTATCTCACCCAGGCCCGGTCGTAAAGGCGCACATAGGCCCGGGAAAACTCGAGACAGGCGATAAAACTGTTTTCGCTTTTTATGACCGGCGCGCCTCGACGACGCCGGGGAAAACCAACGCGGCGGGGTAAACGAAATAGCAAACAGATGAACCCTCCTACTTTCAATTTCCAGTACACTCACTTCCAAAAGTTTTACTTAAAGTTTTCACTTTCTCAAGTATATTTTAGATTTTATAACATTTAAACATAGGCGCTCAAAACCCAGATTTAAGTATATGAAACAACAATCCCCTTTTAGAAGTAAGACAATCTTTTCCCTTATACATATATAGCAATATTTCATTACACGTTATATTAATTAGCATTATAGATATTATCATTATATACCAACAACGATGAATTATTTTCCTGTTCA
>UELU01106423.1:0-12731 GCA_900490025.1 Megastigmus dorsalis
CATCCTGGAGGTTGCAGCGGGATCTTCTGTTGGTGTCTCTTGACCCTGAAAGAAGGTCCCGGCGCTCGTCGACGCGTATTTGCGTAGGCATAAAAAATAGAAATAAAAATAAATAATTGTTTTAAAGAATTAACGGCCCGAGACGAGAGGTGGAAGGACATCCCTTCTGGCTGCTTGTATTGTCTTTTAAGGCATTTTTAATATTTAAATTCGTGCGATTAAGTGCGAAAATCCGCCACGTTACAAGGTATACAAATTCTCTGACGTTGTTTTCAGCGTACATTTGTATGATAGGTGGACGTAACCTATATCAAACTTTATCATCGAATTTACCCTTACCATCAATACAAAGAATTCATCGTTTTATTGGCGATACAGTAAACCCGATAATTGGAGGTGATTGTCGTGTTAAACAATTATAGAATTTTCTGGCACAAAGAAAATTGCCAAATTATGTTTGGATTAGCGAAGATGCTACTCGTACGGTAGCCAAAAATCAATACGATTCTCGATCTAACCAGGTTATTGGTTTCGTTCAATCATTAGATAAACATTCCATGCCGATTCCTTACTCTTTTAAAGCAACTAGTGTCAAACGTATAATAGAATATTTTACAAATTTTAAAATATCAAATTTCTTATATTGTTATATGGTGCAACCTCTTAAAGAAAACGCACCATCTTTTTGCTTAAATTTGTTTGGTACCGACAGTTCTTTCAATGCTGAAGATTGCATTAAAAGATGGAACTATATAACAAAATTGTTAGAAGATAACAATATTAAAGTTCTAGGCTACTCATCGGATGGAGATCCGCGCTTACTCAAAGCAATGCGAACAAAAACAATTATTGGTACGTGTTCAAAAAATGAAGTAATTAATATCAGTGGATTTCATGCAGATTATTTGCCCAATCAAATATACATTTAGGACACTGTACATTTAGTAACCAAATTAAAAACTAGATTCTTTAAAATATCAATAACCTTACCAATTGGAAATTTCTTGGTATCTTCTTCACACATAAGATTTTTAATAGAACATTTCTCAAAAGATAAACATTTATTAACAGAAAGAATCTTAGATAGTAAAGATAAGATGAACTTTGATTCTGTTGTAAAAATTAGTGATCCAAGAGTGATACAGCTTTTAAAAAAAGAGATTTATGGAAGTGAAGGGACTCAAGAGTACCTTAAAATAATTAATTTTATTATGCATTCATTTTTGTCTACTAAGCTAAGTCCTTTAACAAGAATCTATTTAATGTGGTATAGCGTTTTTTTTTAAGATTATGGCGTAAGTGGTTGTCAAAAAATGAAGATTATTCAATAACAAATAATTTTTTTTTATTAAACACTTTCTTATGCCTCGAGATCAATGCTCATAGTTTACTTAATGTAGTTCTAAAACAAATAAAAAATACTGATTTAGACAAATTCTTTTTACCGTGGCAGTTTAGTAGTCAAACATGTGAAGGCTATTTTAGAACCATAACATCATTAAGTTCAGCGTTTTGTGCTGTTGTAAATTGCAGTGTATTAGAGGCGATCCGAAAATCTCAACGAATGCAGTTAATCGGTGATATTATGGTAGCACTCCGTTTGACTGCTGTTGTCCCATCGCCTTCGATGATGCTCAGCAGTGATGCGTGCGCTGTACCCGTGGGCTTCTATCAGTCGCTGGATGTCGTCCTTGGTCAGTTGATACTCGTCCGACCTGAGAGGTGGGAAAAAAGGGATGGGAGATGACAAAGCCAAAGGATAGTATATCAAAAAATGAGGCAACTCAAGAGATTATTTGGACACAAAAGATAATCTCTTTATTAACCTCTTAGTGCAAGATCGTCTCCGAAGATTAGATCAAGTACAGTGAGTCCTGTGAGAAGCTCTCCAAGACTCCTTCCGCGCCTACCTATATCTCCGAAGGAACACTTTTCCTTCCGCGAGTCGAGCGCTACTAAGGTTCCGCCGCCTAGCGGTGGAGCGCGGTACTACGCAGGTCGCGGTATAAGCATTAGCGTGCGGTGTACAGGGTATACGTAGCGTCTTTATAATAGTATTATAACAACTTCCCTTCATTTTTGAGGCGCGGAGTACAATCTAAATTTTGCGCGATATTTACATTTTCACTGGCACTTATGGACGCAGTCTTTTAGTTTCACTTTGCAGTTTTTTATTCATTTTAAACGCAGTCTTTATTTCTTGATCTTAAGTTATATTTTCGCTGCTGAAGTGGCTGCATAGTAGTTCCCTGACTACTGTCGGGTAAGGCGGCTCTGCGACCGCGTAAAGGTGGTTCACTAGTCCCTTGACTACTGCCGGGTGAGGCGGCTCTGCGACCGCGTGAAGGTGGATCAGTAGTCCCCTGACTACTATCGGGTGAGGCGGCTCTGTGACCGCGTGAAGGTGGAGCAGTAGTCCCCTGACTACTGTCGGGTGAAACGGCTGGTTTAGGTGCAGGTTTCATCTCTGAGGTGTGGACTTTCGTAGGACTGCTGTCCTTGTCCGCGATGTATATGTTGCCACTGACTCTGTTTATAATCTTGAATGGTCCTTCCCATTTGGACGCGAACCCAGCGTGAAATCTCTCCGTTGTCTTTGACAAAGGGTGATTTCTTATGAAGACGCATCTCCCGGGTTCGTAGGCCGGGTTGTCGGGCTCAGTGAATGCATATCTTTGCTGGTATTGGGCCTGATGTGTTCGAGCACTCTGGAACCTTTTTTCCCAGGGCTGCAATGGATCGATTGGCCATTCACGCTTCCAATCCCCTGGTCTCGGGAGATCATGACCTGTTAACAGAGTAGATGGAGTATAACCAGTAGCTGCATTACTTCGGTTTCTGAGCTGGTATAGTATTTTTGGCAGCTCTAGATCCCAATCCTTGTGTCTACTGTTTTGTAGATGGAGTCGAAGGCCTTTCTTTATTTCCTGATTTCTCCGTCCCGTTGGATTGGCCCGTGGGTGATAGATTGGTGTTGTCCATAACTGTGCTTCCCAACGCTCACACGCCTCCTGACATGCCTTGCTGCTGAACTGTGGTCCGTTGTCAGAGAGTATGGCTCGAGGATAACCCCACCTGTTAAACACATTTTCCTCAATCATTTTTATAATTCGGGATGTATCAGATGATCCCATTCAGAAGGCCTCCACCCATCGCGAAAATAGGTCTGTAATGACCAGTATGAATCTTTTTCCCCTGCCGCTCCGTGGATACGGCCCCATGAGGTCCACAGCTATGGTTTCCCACGGTTTAGTGGGTTGGTGTGGCCGTACTGAATTAGTTGGTTGGCTGGTGTTCTTGCAGCAAGCGCATAACTGGCACTCCTTAATATATTGACGAATTTCGTCCCGCATCTTTGGCCAACGGTGGAATTCGTTGATTGCCCTGTAGTTCTCGTCTACTCTCGGATGACCTGCGAAGCTTGAGTCGTGATATTCATACAGTACTCTCCCTGTAGCAGATTGAGGAACGACTATTTTCCATGATGGCTTCTTATTGTCCTTTCTCCATAATATCCTGTCGATGGCAGCAAACTTTTCCAAGAAATCTTCCTCCTCGGGTGTGAGCTCGTCTCGCCTGGTGAGATCGAGAGAACGGATCGCCAGTTTACTGCAGTAAGGGTCTGCTTGCTGGGCCACTCGTATTTCACCTAGAAGTGAAAATTGTTCTGTTATATAGACAGCTGGTGTATTTTCGTCAGTCTCTGAATGCGTGGTTTGGTTGCTTCGCGGCAGAAGACGTTCTTGATCGTCGAGTTCATCCTTTTCCTCTTCGATTGGGTTTCTTGAGAGTGAGTCTGCTAGTTGATTTTCTCTACCTGGGCAGTGCTCAACCTTAAAATTGAATTCTTGTAGAAGTAGAGCCCATCTCCTTAATTTTTCTCGGCTTTGAAGGTTCGGAGCCATGTCAGTTCCTTTTTGTCTGTACGAAGGGTGAAGGGATGGTCATCTAGAAAATGGCGATATTTCTTTATCGCCCAAATCACGGCAAGACATTCTTGTTCGTTGCTATGATACCGCGTCTCTGTTGCGTTGAATTTCGCGCTGGGATAGCTGATAATGCTCCTTTTCCCGTCTGGTCGCTGCTAATATAGAACTGCCCCCATGCCGCGTCCACTGGCGTCTGTCTGTAGCACATATGGCCAATCGGGATTTGGTCGATCGAGACGTAGTGGTTTCTGGAAAATTTCTTTTATTCGTTCGAAGGCTTGCTGGGCTTTGGTTGTCCATCGGAATCCCTCCTTGCTTCCCACCAAATCAGTCAATGGGGCGGTGAGAGTAGAGTATCCCTCGATGTATTCGTGTAACCAGTTGCAAAAACTTCAACGCACAGCGGAAGGGAAGGCAACGAAACTTCAACAATTGGTACAAGGAGTGCTAGAAGAAGGTACCAAAGTAAGGACCCTACAAGACGTAGGAGTCTTTGAAATAAAGGACCTTGATGTGCTAACTAGAAAGGAGGACATTGTTGAGGCGATACGCAATGAGTTCCAAGATAGGCGACCTATCCGGAGCTGAGGAGATGACAATAAAGTCATTGCGGAAGGCATACAGTGATACGCAGATGGTTGTTATTTAAATGCCAATAAAAATGGCTCAGCAGATGATAGTAAAGCAGAAAATCAGGATTGGCTGGGTAGTACGCAGAACACGAGAGATGAAACGGAACGTACGTCCACTTCGCTGTTATAAATGTCTAGGATTTGGACATATAGGCAAAAACTGCACAATAATACGGGATCGAAGTAACCTCTGTTATAAGTGTGGAACCGAAGGGCATAAAGCAAGAGACTGTAAAAACAAACCGAGCTGCGTACTCTGCCAGGACAAAGGCGCTATAGAAAAAATGGACTATGCTACTGGTTAGATATGCCCAGTTATATATGCCCAGTCTAGCAAGCGGCAGTAGCAGTACTAGTTAGACGGACAAAATGAAAATAGGGCAGTTAAATCTAAACCATTGCGCGATTGCACAGGACCTACTGAACCAGTACGTCCGCCAAACCGGAGGTGGATATAGCAATTGTGTGCGAACAGTACAAAGATCTAGACGAACCATCGTGGGATATAGACAACACCAGTAAAGCAGCTATCTGGGCATGAGGTAATACTGCTCTTCAGGAAAAAATGATAAACCATGAAGAAGGATTTGTACGCGTTAAGGTAGCAGGTATACATATTTACAGCTGCTACGCTTCCTCCAACGCGCCAATGGAGCAGTTCATGTTTCTGTTAGATCGACTTGTGCAAGATGCTGCAGGAAGGAAACCGATACTGATCGTAGGTGACTTCAATGCCTGAGCGGTTGAGTGGGGCAGTCAAAGGACAAACCAGCGAGGTCGAATGCTATTGGAAGCATTCGGGCTCTTAGATTTGGTTTTAGTTAACCAGGGATCTACTTGCACCTTTAGAAGAGCAGACATAGGGTCTGTGGTAGATCTGACCTATGTTAGCAGCTGCCTTATTGGCGCCGTTGACGCGTGGGCAGTGAGTGAACACCACACAAATAGTGACAACCAGGCCATAATAATGGAGGTAGGAAAAACAAGAGAAGAATCCAGCGTTAGTGTACAGACCAAAAGAGTCGGTTGGAAAACGAAGGACTATGACAAGGAGATGTTTCTGTTGGCACTGGAAGAAATGGAGCTGTCTGGGACGGCGAAACTGGCGACGGAAATAATCACTAGAGCCTGTGACGCTTCATGCCAAGAAGACTGACCAGCCGTATGCGACCACCAGTATACTGGTGGGACATGGACGTCGAGAGTGCCCGCAGCGCGTGCCACCGAACTAGGAGGCAGGAGCAACGGGCAAGGAAGAAATACTACAAGACTGGTCGAGGTCAGGAAATAGTGGAAGCCCGAAATCAGGAAATGAAGGACGCTAAACGGAAATTTAAGAAGAAAATCCGGGACAGCGAACGACGGTGTGATAAAGAATTACAGGACGAGATAGAATTGGATCCTTGGGGTCGACCGTAGAAGGAGGTGATGAAGTAATTAAAGGGAAGCTATGTACCGCCTCCCAAGTGTCCGGAGCTATTACACCGGATTGTGACTACTCTGTTCCCCAGACAGCTGGAGGAACCGTGTGTTATCGAAGCGGTGGACGCCCCTCCTCAAATCACAAAGGAAGAACTGCTACCTGCATACAAAAGGGTAGGAAACAAGAAGATGCCGGGCCCAGATGGCATTCCCAATATGGTATTGAAACATGCTATCTGCGCACACCCAGAGGTTTTTGTAGACTTGTACAACTCATGTCTCGAAGAAGGAAAATTCCCCACTATTTGGAAGACACAGCGCTTGATGCTACTGCCAAAAGGTTAGAAGCCGCCTGATGACCCAGCCTCGTACAGACCACTCTGCATGCTGGACACACAGGGAAAGATCCTAGAACGCATTCTCTGTGTTAGAATGGACCAGGCTATTAAAGGCGCAGGAGGACTGACGGAACACCAGTACGGTTTTCGAAAGGAGCGTTCTGCCCTGGACGCAGTTGGTCTGGTAATTGACACTGCGCGAGCAGCGATAAAAGGAGACAGATAGAAAGGAGGAACAAAGAAGTACTGCGCTATTGTTACACTGGATGTTAAAAATGCATTTAACTCAGCTAAATGGAGTAAAATACATGAGGCGCTCCGAAAGCGAAATATTTGAAGGACTGTCGCTGACTGAATTCAAATAGATTAAGGATATATGTGATTTGAAGTATCCATGCTTGTCCAGTTTAAAAACTTGATCCATTTTGATTTCAGTCAACGATAACTGCCAACCTATAATCCTATACTTTATATAAGGTTTATTGTATACGAAGACCATGACTTTTGATAAAAACTGAAAATTTTACTTTTTATCGGTCTTTAGTCAAAATATCAACTCAGCCTATTATGCAAATAGAAAGATGAGTCTAATTTCAAGTTCTTTGCCAGTTTATGGCATTTCCAAAAAGGTATTTATACAGATACTTTCAATGCGTAGTTCAGGAGCTATTAAAAAAAATAGTTTATGTAAAATTAAAGGAATTGTATTTTCTTTATATCAGGAACTATAAAGAAAATACAATTCCTTTAATTTTACATAAACTATTTTTTTTAATAGCTCCTGAACTACGCATTGAAAGTATATGTATAAATACCTTTTATTATTAGTAAGTCATGCTGTTCTTAATCAATGACAATGTTAACATTGTGCAAGTGCTGGTGTAAATCAACAGACAATGTTTTCGAATGGTTTTTATTTGTTAGTAAAGATTTTATCTTTACTAACTCTTGTCGTTCACAACATTAGCACTTGCACAATGTTTTGACGTAGAAGCCCTGCTCTGTAAAGCTTTGTTGCCCAATTTCTCCCACTCACGGGCTGGAATTTTATCTCCGCTCGTCACAACTTCAACAATTCTTTTAATAATTAATTTTTCCCTCATAGAAAAGTCGAAAGAGTTAGTATGATTTTTATATTTTTTGCCGTAATACAACTCAAGATCCACATCTTTTGGTACAGTGGCACGATATGCTTCTGATCGAACATGCTTAGTCAAGTTATCGATATCAATCCCTCTTTCTTTACATGCATACAGTTGAACATTGCCGTCCAGGCCGGTAAAATCAAAAATATTTTTTAGGTGCGGCGAAATGGGAAAGCTTAAAGATTGTTCAACAACCTTCAAAAACTGGGTTTTATAAATTTGAATTTCATTAGACATCTTGATGTAACCAGGGCTAAATAAAAAAAGAACCTGAAGATGAAAGGTAACAATTTCAGATATTGAAACAGTTCAATATATTTCAACCCTAAGCCCAAATACTTATAACAACTTGTAGCCCAAAAATATAAGTAAAGTTATTATACCGAAAAAAATTGAAAATTCGATGAAAAAGTTATAATATGTAGTAAGGTAAAAGACTCAAATGCGGGACAAGCGTAAAATTGGCACCGAATTTCGGCCGAAAGTACAGAAACCTTTATATACTTATATAAAGGACTGTAATTGATATGGTTTTAAAAGTAAAATGCAGTATTTAGCTTAATCTTTTAGATAGCGGAAGGGAATTTATAATTCGATAAGGTAATTTTATTAAATCTTGTCTTAAAAGTGAGTGTGTCAATACGGACACAATTTTTATCCGTTTTGCTACATTTGATGTCCAGTCACGAAATCATTAAGCATCGGTTTTTTAATAATAATTATATTGTATAGTAAAACTTGATATGTGTACAGTAAGCTATTACTTTAAACTATCAAATACAACTCAAATAATTGTTAATACCAAAACCATACCTTTGTTAATACCAAATAATACCAAAACTAAATTTGTACATTCTCAGTTTTAAGGTTAATTTATATGCGTTAATTTTATAAACTAAATAAATATGGTGCATGATAAAATAATCAATAATAAACTAACTTACAAAAATAATAAAAATAGCATCTAAATAAATTTTAATGTAAACAATTAAAAAAAAGTAAATAATAAAAAACTATTTTACTCATATACCATAAATTTTTATATAATTTTGGTGCTATAGCGTTTTGTCCGACTATCGGGTCTTTTACCTTAGTAGAAATCCTAGGCCATTATCATACAGTTTACTACTACATATTATAAATTGTAACTTTTTCATAGGATTTTCAATTTTTTTCGGTATAATAACTTTACGTATATTTTTGGGCTACAAGTATTTGGGCTTACGGTTGAAATATATTGAATTGTTTCAATATCTGAAATTGTTACCTTTCAACTTCAGTTCACTTTCAATTTTAAATTATGGATCAAAATCGATTTGTGGAAAATGTTGAACTGAACGATATAAGACCTGAAAATTCCAAATCGGATCAATAATAAAAAAGTGCCATTAGATAAGGTATTGTTGCTTATGAACGCAAAATACACTCTTATAAAAAACCATACCACTTTTTTACCATTGATCCGATTCGAAATTTTTAAAGCTTATATTGTTCAGCTTACTATTCTTCACAAATCACCTAAATATAAATTTAAAATTCACATTATAAAACTATTTATTTAAGAATTAAGTAAAAACTAACTTTTGGACGTGACAGTTTAATAGCCAGAACAACCTTATTGAATCAATATATTTTCAATTAAAAATATCAGTATAACGTAAATTTTCGAACATATATTTATCAACAGATATTAAAAAATCATAATTTAATAAATGACATTAGTATTATACATTAAATATATAATTATACAATAAATCTATATTAAAAACCGCTGCCAATTCATTGGCACTTAGCTTCCTTAAACTTAATTATTTGGTCCAAATTTTATATTTAATTAATAAAAAAATTATAAATAAATTTTATATAAATTATATTTTATAAATATATTTAAATATTTTAAAAGTAACATAAAAATTTTTATAATAACTTTTAAATTAATTTATTAAATTTTAAGAAACATTTTTTTCTTCTAATATTATATTTATTGTAACGGGGCTGCTTTTCTTTCAGTGTGCAGTAACCGAACACTCCTATCTGTTGCACGTTGCAGTGGGAAAAACCCTTTGGTTTATCCCACTGATCAGGATCTAACATCTTCCGTTGACAAATGCGAGACTCTCTTGCTGAATCTCGCTTTCCGATGCTCGGACCAAAAATACTCGTGAGCTCCGTGCAAGGCTCACGAGTCCAGCTTGCTCAGATAAATGCACAGTAAATCCGCTATCTACTGTGTCCGCGGAGGCGGCGGTAATCGCAGGATATTAGGGAAAATAAGGACCTCGTAAATGATAATAACGGCGCGAATCTAATAAATGAAATATATTCTTTTAGTCCACTCAATTACAAAAGTAATAACAGTTTCGCGAATCGAGAAGGCAAGAATCCGTTACTATTGGCGAGCTCACGCACACACATACACGGCTGATACAGAATATTGCACTGGCCGCAGTCCAGTGCAACGTAGGAGGGTGCTGGTAATAAACACATACACAAACACTTGAGTACGCGGCTTTCTCTCTCTTTCGCCCGTCAGGTAGCTTTCGCGGCGGAAATTGATCTGAGGCTCGATGGCCCCCCTCTAATGCGCGCTAATTACCGCTCTCTCTCTCGCGACACTTACATATGCTCTCTCTCTCGCTCATCATCCTCGATGCCTGAGCGCCGTCGGATCGAGCATACAATCGAACTAACGATTGAATATTAAATTCAATCGTGAATTGGTTATAATATATATTTATTAATTTGTAGCATAAGAATTATTTTATAATTAATTCTAAGTTTTATATTTTTTCGATATTATATGGAACCATTGGATATATATTGGTTGCTAAAACTAAATAAATATGGTGCATGATAAAATAATCAATAATAACCTAACTTACAAAAATAATAAAAATAGCATCTAAATAAATTTTAATGTAAACAATTAAATAAAAGTAAATAATAAAAAACTATTTTACTCATATACCATAAATTTTTATAAGCCTTATTTATAAATATACAAGAATAAGTATAAAATTTTAAACTTTAAAAAAAAATATTTTTAAACATTGAAAAAATAATCAAACAACAATTAAATCTACTTAATTAACTTTGGTTTTAAAAGAATAAAAAAATATAAAAAATTTTCCTATTATACTTGAAAATAAATTAAATAATCTGTGACATATAAGAGGTGAAAAAAAAAACGAAAAAATCAATAAATGCAAATAATTTCTTTTATTATTATTTTAATTAGCTAAAATACTAACAATCGCGAGAGGTATAAAAGTACTGATTATATATAAATTTTTATGAAGATTAATTTATTTTTAAAACCCCTATCGTGTCACATAGAAACACGATTTTTTTCTCATATAATAATCATAATAATAAATTGAAAATTTAACTAGTTAATGCTCATACTAATTCCTATTACTAAAAAAAATTTGATTAAATTTTAATTATTATTTTCAAAGAAATACGATATATATAAAAAGACGACATTTTCGATAATAACAAAAGAATGACTAAAAATATTTTAACATATAATATCTCGAAATGTAGGTAATTAAAAGCTCTTTCCAACGCATTTTTATATTTTAAAAAATTTTAATGGAAACATATAAAAAAATTTAAAAAATTAAACTTTACAAATCTATTTTTCATCATAAAAAAAAATATAAATCAAATATAAAAAATAATTTTTCAGCGGGTATACGACAAAAAAACGAAGAAAATGAGAGCCAAACGTAAAAACCGGTATATCCAATTTTGAAATATAGTGGATCACACACACACTCACACTAACATAGATACACGAAAAAAAAACGCTTTTTTTTATGTACAAATCCTTAAAAAGGCTTTCTCTTTCATTTAAATAAACAATTTTTTTTCGTAATTACAAAGCTTCCTTTATCAAGAAGAAATATTATAGAATGCAATAAAAATGAGATACCGAATATCAAATTTCATCAGATTATCGAGTAATGAATATTTAAAAAAATTCTTATAAATCAGAAAAATTGAAATATTTTCTAAACTTATTCACCAAATTTTCAGAAAAAATATGTAGCTTTGAAGGTACAAAAATACTATTTGTATGTAAGATTTTGAAAAGATTAGATCAGTTTTACTCTCATTATCAAATGCAATAGAAATTTGATTCTTTTATAAAAAATAATATAGTTAATTTCTCCAAAAATATTACTTAATAATGACTGAAAATTTAACAAATTTATGCTGATAATTTATGTTACAATTGAGTAAATTTTCACTCTAAGTAGTAAGTTTTGAGTAATTGAGTAAATTTTCAACATAAGATCCAAAAATAAGATTTTTTCGAACTAGCAAAAGAATGAAGCAAGCAATATTAATAAATAATACGTCAAATTGTATGTAATTAAAAGCTCTTTAAAACGCATATTATAAGCTTATTAAACATTAAACTTGCTTGAATAAAACTGTTAAAAAACTAAAACTTAAAAACTAATTTTCTGAAATAAAACAAAAGAAAATCATTGCATTTTAAAATTTATTATCTAACCGTCATACCAAAGAATAAAATTATAAAACAAATTTTGAAACTTTATAACCGGTTCATATGATCTCGAGTTACAGAGGTATACATATATATACACACACTCACACACATATACACACACAGTAGTGATAGAGAATATTTTTTTGGGTTATTAATAATATTCGTTGATAAAATATTAATATAAAATATGTTTATTATTTTTTGTTTTACAATCACAATAATTTCAATAAAAATTAATATATCATTTTGAAATTTTTTATAGAACTGTTTTCCGATTATTCATTTGATTACCCGGGTAAAAATGATTTTCATACAATTATATACATTTATATATTAATTATGAATGATTGTATACGTTTGTACCTATTTGTATATGATTATGACTGGATTTTGTCTCTATATAAAAAGTCATAACTATATGTGAACATATTATTTCATAAATATTTGTACAAGCTCGTATATAAGTTTATAAACTTATATATAATTTTATTTGATTAGATGGTATTCTGTTAAATTCTTAGAATAGAAGTTGTTTATATATAATTGTATACATTTATATAAAGTTGAATAAGTTTGAATGGTGGCGTTTACAATAAGGTATAAGCATATATAAGTTCATTTAATCTGATCTAAGTGGAGATAATTATTGCTTTGTATACAGACGTATTTAAACATATTCATTTTTACATAATGTTATAAAGTTGTAAAAAAGTTTATATAATTATATATAACTGTATTTAAAT
>UELU01106434.1:0-17778 GCA_900490025.1 Megastigmus dorsalis
TAATCTAAGGTGGCTCAAGTTCGGTTACTGAGTGAGAATTCTCTCTTTCGGAAATTCTCAAGTCCGTGGAAAAGTCCGCTCTGCTGTAACCGGAGTGATTTTACCGCGTCAGCATCTAGCTTGCATCCGCTGTCGTTCGCGAATCTGGTTTATTCTAAATTTCGTTTTCATACCTTTCTAATTATAATTAATATAATCATATCAAATATAATATAAAATACAAAGATATATTAGTAAAACGGTCGGCGAATTAATTAATAATAGCCGGACGTTACAAAACAAACCTTTTTCAACCTCAAAATCCTGAACCAGATCGTTTGCACATGAAAACTTGGGAAGATCTATCGATAAGTGAGCTCAAAACCTTTCTTGAGCTGGCTATGTTGATGGGTCACATAGAAAAAGTTCATTAGACGATTATTGGAGCAAGAATCCTTTATTAGTCACTCCAATTTTTCCGCAAACAATGACACGCAATAGATATGAACAAATCCTAAGATTTCTTCATTTTCATGATAATACGCAAATTTTGAACCATCTTTTGATAAAAATCAAAATCGTAATAGATAATCTAAATGAAAATTTTTCAACATTTCTAAATTCTGGTAAAAACTTGTATGTGGATGAAAGTCTTTTATTGTGGAAAGGGAGACTCAAATTCAAACAGCTTCTACCATTGAAAAGGAATAGATTTGGAATAAAATTATTTCAAGTAGTAGATTGTATTAGCGGTTATACTTTTGGATTTATTGTTTATACTGGGGCAGACACTGAGTGTAAAAAATTCGATCTCGGTGTGACAGGAGACATAATTGCTCATTTCATGGAACCCTACTTTGGGAAGGGACACGTTGTTTACGCAGATAATTGGTACACGTCTCCAAAATTAGCAGAATATTTGCATGAAAATGATATTGGTCTTTGTGGAACTATAAAAAAAATAGAACTGGTCTGCCAAAATTAGAAAGCAAGTTAGACTTGATATGGCTGGCATTGAAATGTCAGGATAAAAAAGAAGTTTGGATGATCACTACTCTACATGAGTTCGATTACGCATCTACTGGTAAAGTTCATTACAAAACTGGTGAAACAAATTTTGGAACCATGCTGCATTATTGACTATAGTAAAAACATGGGTGGTATAGACAATGTGGATCGTCAATTAGCTTTAGCACAGTCAATACGAAAATCCCTCAAATGGTACAAAAAGCTATTTTTTCTTCTACTTGATCTTGCTTTGATAAATTCACATGCTTTATATAAACTGAACGAAAAATTTTATACTTCTTTCACCGACTTTCGAATGAGTATAATAAATAGTCTCGTAATTGGTGATAAAATTGAATTACGAATCTATCCTCAGCCAACTCGCCTTATAGGCAAATATTTTACAAAGTTCAATGCAAGTGGCAGAAAGCGTTGCACTTTATGTACACTAAGACGCGGATCAAAATTTTCAAAAAAAAATCGCCATATTATTGCCCAAAATGTGAGGTATTATTATGCCTAGACTCTTGCTTCGAAGAATATCATACATTACAGGCATTGTAAAAATCAAAAAATAAAAACCAAGGAAAAAAAATGAAAAATTACAAATATAGAAATTATAAAAAAGATAAAAACATAAAAAGCAAAAAAAAAATGAAAAATTGTGGAATTTGAGCTGGGCCTAATTTCGATAAAATTGTAAAACAATCAAACTGTACATTAGGCCTACTGTACAAGCAGTTTCTTCGCTATTAGGAAATATATTACTAATTAAGGGATCCTTAAAAGGTCGAATACAAAATTTAGTATAAATTTTTTGGTTTTTGAAAAGCTCGCCGAAATCCCTAGTTTTTCGACACTAATAAGAATGTCTGAAGGGGATTTACAACTAATTACAGGTCAAATGTACGCTGTATAGTGACTGAATGCTCAAAATATTACTAAATGCCAAAATTCTCAAAAAAAAAAGTATATTCCCAAAACCTTCCCGGCCGGGAAGGGTCAGAACTGGCCACTATTTTAGTCGACCGATATGTGGGGTCCATTAAAGATCATTTGTAGGCAAAATGTTCTTCAAAGTTTTATTTTATCTCTTGCTTAAATCCCGGCCGCCTGGAGGTTAAGGATTAATTTTTGCACCAAACAAGCCTTTTTTATCTAAATTCGACTGGCCTAGTAACCGTATGTGGTTGTCAGTGCAAGGAGGATTTGTACCTGAACATTTTCACTGTTCTTTATCATTATTTTTTTCGTACCCAGCTATTAGACTATTAGAAGTTATGACTTTATAAACAGTCGTAAAATAGTATCTAAGCAAAAAAAAAACGAGTCCCAACTGAAGTCCCAACTTTTTTTTTTATAGATTAAATTGACTAATGACCGGAAAATATTGCAGTATACGATAAAGTCAATTTAATGGAATGGAAATCAATAAGAATTAAAAATATCAAATTTCGACATTAAATTTCTACTTTTCTTGAAAACTCATTACATATTTTCAAAAATCTCGTAGAGCTACCCTAAATTCAAACAATAATCATCTTTATACGTCAATTTATTACAGTATTAAAAAGATTTAAAGAAAATTGAAGAAAAATAGCAGCTATTAAAAAATGTATAAGCAAATTGTTTACGATAAATACTGTACTTGTAAAACATAAAATGAATATAATACATATTTCTTACAATTTTTCCATCAATTATGCCAGTCCAAATATTAATGGACCAACTGTATTGGAAATTTTTCTGTCGCACGAGGTATGGATTTTCGTCCACCCACTAACGATAATTATGGTGATTGAACAGTAATTTAATATTATTTTAATGTTTTTACCCAAGTCTAGATTTTAATTATTAAAAAAGAAAAGATCAAATCCTTATACGAATAAATATTCGCACGCCATTTTGAATTTGCAAATAGCGCATTGTTACCCTGAGACATCTCAGAGACAGTATTTATACTCGTACACGTACGCGACCAATACAAGCCCGCGTCACGCGTGTCACGTGTGAGAAGACAGACAACAAACTCATGAAATACCTATAGGTATACCTATAGCGCTCGGCCGCTTGTCAATCCGTGGACTTCGTCAACGCAGTAAGTGACTATGTTTTCAGTTAAACGACTAGAGCAGGGAAGGTTAGGCGCGCTCTCCTTCCCGTTCCCCGGTGCTTCTGCCGTAGCACGGAAACTCCGCCCACTTTCTACTCTGCCACCGGCGCGGTGACGGAGGCGCGAGCTAATTGGCTGATTTTCTAAATTTTCAATAACTACACAATTATACATTTAACCGAAAAACGTAAAAGTTTCGTATGTCTTAGAATTTTCTCCTCTATTCGGTGGATCCTTTTGCATGGTCGATAGCGGGGTACCCTGTAGAATTGAGACAACTGTCATTTTGTGAAAACGCAGCCGTTGTTAACAATCTTTTAAGAATCCCAGAATCACGCAAACACGCATATATATTGTGACGTTGCACATGAGTGGGTTCCCGAGCACTGCATGGGATAGCTCAATCCCAAATGCTTCCCACGAGCCCCGTGCTACGTCACTCAAATAGGGTGAACCCGCGTGGTTCTTTAACAATTTATTTATTGATAGGCGCAGGGGCAAAACAAATTACCGGCACGCAGGCCGCATTGCCTCCGACACGTCGCGATACTCAAAACACTAGGCCCCAAATGGATGCCGCACCGTCCCGAGTTGATGCCACTCATCCACGTTCGGTAAAAGAAAAAATGGGAAAATGCGTAAGCGGTGAGTTTTTCGTGACGGCAAGCACGGTCACCGCTGTCTCGAAGCCCGCCTCACGAAAACGCCGGACACTCAAACACCGTTGAGAAAGATCGAGACTCGTGCATCCGTCTCGAAAATCACGAGAGCACTCGCGCGGCACGTATAACCCGCGTACAGTCCGGATAGCTCACACCACTGATCTTGAATCCCTCGATGAAGTGGTTCTTCCTCAAATCGCTGACCGTCGTCGCGTCTCACTTCTACGAGATCCAGGCAGCGAGTGTCCAGACGGAAGGCATCTCTGATGAGCTCGCGCGGGCACGTCTCTCCCGTTCTCACTCGCACTCGTGTCGCGAATCGGATCTCTCTCTAGCACGATTACTTATCGCCGGCGACTACTTTAATCATTTACTGGCGTAGTTTTTTTGGAAAAGGTCTACGCTAGTCGATCGGTTAATCACCGCCGATTCGATTCATGCACGAGACTTTTAAAGTTAGAATAATCGATGTTGGAGGAGGGCCGTAGCAGCAGTTGCAGAAATCGTAATTCTCGCGTCTGTCAAACCAGCCGGTTCGATTATCCCTAAAGAAGTGCTTAAGTTGAAACGACCGCTCTCTCTCTCTCTCTCTTTTAAAGCCTGAATTTTTATTGTATTTTTAACTTATCTATGATAGCACTATTTTCTATTTTAAATGTATTTGACTAAACTTTAGATATAAACATGATTGTGATATCGCAAACCGAGAAAGAATGCATATATATTAAGACTGTTTTAAAATACTAAATTTTTTAAAAGGTTACAAATAAACATTATATCTATATATCTGTCTCTCTTACGCGCAACATGCGAAGTGGCGTGGAGCATGCAGATCTCTCTCTTTTTCTCGTGCGCGTGCTAGGTGCTTTACTATGATCCTCGCGAGTGCCGCGTGTCCGCGTACGCGAGCATCGTCTCGAGCATCGGGAAATCTTAACAAGGTGGTATTAAAAAGGTTGTCTCCCTCGTCTACCTCGGCTTCTTGACCGTCATCGGTGACGTCGCGCGTTCTGGCGGGTGTCGACTGGCTCGTCTATTCTCGCCACCGTCTCTCTTGGGGCTCGACCCCGGGTCAGAGCCCCAACAGAGAGAAAAATAAAAATGTTAGTGGACGGGTTTATTTAGTGCCACAGTGCTCGGGAAAGTGTTCGGGTACTCGCTGCCTTGTTGCTGGGAAGTCTATCGTCCCTACCGTAGACGTTTGAATTTTTTCTCGTGACGGTTTTCTAAACGTAACGATCCCCCTCCCTAAACTATACTAACCCACCCCCCATTAGTGGGCCAGCCATCCGGAATCGGACATCGGTACTACTCTACACTCTCACAAGATCAAATTGGGCTCTGTTGCGGCCGTTCCAGTTTGAGTTGTCCGCCGCGCATAACTGACGAGTTCGCGAACTTTGACTCGTCGTCAGATGGTACGGCAGGTCAGGGTACGAGGTATGCGCCTATTCGCGCTATCTCTGTCGCGCCGTACGGCGCTTAAAAGCACTCGTTCGTTGAGAACTCGCTCTCTTCCGCTCTGACTGCGGCGCTATCCGGGAGACTCTATACGCGAAGCCACGTGTCGACAAAGTCCGTAAAGTATTCTTCTTAAACTTACTAACTCTCCCTCGAGATTGTACTTCAATAACCTGACCGAAATAAAAACGTTCAGGAAAAGCATATAAAAGTGAGCTAGTCCATTGCAACGCCTATCTACTTCCCCCTCCACCTGTGATCCAACGCAGTCAGCGTTTCAGCGATTTTACTATCAAAAAATCACCAACGCGCGCACATTATGGTCCTTCGAGCCGGATCGTGCAAGGGAAAAGTAAAAGTGAACGGGAACGCAGTGCAGTGATACCGAGGCATCAAAGTGCAACCTGTGACGTTCGACCGTCACGGGGTAGTTCTCTGATAGCTTTTGCTATCAGAGATCGTGTCGAGATTTAGTCGGACACTAAGAGAAGGTTTGAGTTAAAATGATACCCGCCCCAAACGTAGCAGGGCAAAGAAGATGTGACGGAGACGCGCAATGGTCTCCGCTAGTCGCCACCCTGATACTCGTACTTTTACCAGATTTTACTTTCCTATTTCATGGGATATTGAGATAAGAAAGCTGGAAAAAGGTGGACGAAGCTTTCCTCACTCTGAGCGTAGGCAAACGCGCATTGGCTTGCTTACGACAGAGCCAGTACTAGATTCAGTGGATCGAGGAGGGGATAGGTCAGACTGAGGAAATTCGAGTCGCTTAGCTTTTGGCACTATTGCGCACTCAATAGTGTCAAAAGTTTTTAGCTTCTCACCTCTCCAGGTTCGATGGAGGTCAGAATGACGATCCACATAACTGGGCGGTATACTATATATATAGCAGGCTTGTTAGAGAAGCGCAATGCTTCTCTAACTTGCTGCGAGAAACTCGATTACGACCTTAAAATTATATACATAAAAATACAACACAATAGCCTTCTATCTACTGCCGCATAATGGACAGTAGATAGAACTCGGCTTGCTCTCTTTTCACGAGGTACGATGGAAAAGTGTATTGATTTTCCACCTCGCTCGTGAAAAACCCAGTCACGGGTATCTGGCTCGTCGAGAAAGCGCAATGCTGTCTCGACTTGCAGAGAGAGACTGTAAGCTTATAACTAACTTATGATAAATAAGTCCCTTCACGACCGCACAATGGATCGTGAAGGAGTTAATTCATGTACTTCTGTGCACTAGGATTATCGGGAAAAGCAATGCTTACTCGACTTGCTAGTGCACAGTGCTATTCAAAGCACAGCGGGTCCGCCGGAGAACGCAATGTTCTCCAGGCCAGCCGCGAAGTGAGAGACTGCTTATATTAATTACTCTGCACGAGTCCGTTGCCGCTGGCACTAAGCGAGCAACCAATCGGCAGAGCCTTGAGGTGGTAGGGAAATGAATATCTAATACAAGGATTAAAGTCAATGAGACTTATATTGAGAGAGGAGAGTTGGTACAAGAGTGATCTTCTAGCGCGGATTCGGTCGCGCTTATACACTTGTCTTGGGGCGCGGACATCTGGCGATTTCCCCTTCTCCTTATCGGTGTGTTCCTCTCGTGCAGGTGCTGATTTGATTAGCGCGAACGTCTCGTGTGTGTGCTCGATTCGCACATCTGGCGCTCGCATTCCTTCTCTCCCGCACTTATTGTATGTCTTAATTCTATGTTTCGGTTTTTATATTAAATTATAATCGCTTAAATTAAATTTAAATCTGAACCTGTTCCAGCCTATCGAGGTACCACGGATCGCGGGTTTCTCCAAACTCGGCCGCTTCTTTGGCGTCAGTCATGGGACCTTTCGAAAGGGCGCCGGGCACATAATGGATGGCCCCCCTGCGGTGTAAGATTTCTAAGTCTCATTGCTGCATTTCTAGCGCCCATCTCGCCAGCCGTCCGGTGGGGTCCTTCAGGTTGCAGCCTTCCAAGTATGGCCTTAGCTTCTTCACTGCCCAGATGAGGGCGAGGCACTCCTTTTCTGTGGTGGTGTAGTTCTTTTCTCTTTTCCGGCGCATAATGTGCTCCCCGTCGTCGAATTCCTGGTTGAGCACGGCGCCAATCGTGTAGTTGCTCGCGTCGCATTGCACGACGAACTGTTTTGAGAAATCGGGCCGCGCCAGTACGGGTGTGGTTCGCGCTTTCTTTAGAGCCTCGAAAGTTTGTTGCTAGTCCTCTCGCCATTTCCAATCTTGGCAATTCCTGAGCAATTTCAGCAGCGGAATCTTGGTTCACGAGTCATTCTCTATAAAGCTGGTGTACCAGCCAGCCATACCTAGGAAGCAGCGTAGTTGCTTCTTGGTGGTCGGCGCTGGGTATTGCAGGACCGGTGCTGTTTTCTCCGGGTCTGGTCTCAGCCCTTCTTTGTCCAAGACGTAGCGCAGATACGTGACTCTTGAGCAACCGAACTCGCACTTGTCCCGATGAACACAAAGACCTGCCTCCACCAGTCTCTCTAGCACTACTTCCACACAACATCAGTTCGATTCTTCCATCTTGCAGGTACGCCAGCTTCAGATCGATCTTGGAGATGTAATGTGCTTTCCGTAATTTATCCAGGATTGAGTCGATACTTGGGATTGGGTAAGCGTCCTTATTTATTCTTTTGTTCAAGTCTCAAAAATCTATGCAGAACCTGTACTTCCCGTCGGATTTCTTGACGACGACGAGGGCGCTGCACCAATCGCTGGCTGACCTCTCGATTACGCCGTGTTAGTACATTTGTTCCACCTCTTCTTTAGCTACTTACCACATCTTAGGGGATAGTCTCCGGGGACTGTGTTTGACTGGCTGCTCGACCTCCACTGAGATGAAATGCTCGGTCAGGTCCGTTCTGCCAAACGCAGTGCCGTCCTTGGAGTCATTTGGACACTAGATTTTCGATTTCCTCGTTTTGATCCTCGTTCAGTTCTGAAATGCCTGCGCATTCCGCAAAGATTCTTGTCTCGAGTTTGCTATTCTAGTTCGCAAAGGGGTGCCAATCGCCTTCCTCAATTCTGCAAAGGTTTTGCCCCAGTCTAGCCTCTATTTTCCAGTCTCGACAAAAATCCATTCCGAGAACGATGTCGTGTCCGAGTCCGCTCTGGTTTTCAACGAGCCAGTCTGTCCATCTACTTCCAATTTAAGTTTCAGCAGCCCCAATTGCTTATTCCGCCTGTGACTCCTCTCACAGCTAATCTTGATTCCTCCAGTCGGTCCTTAAAGCTGTTTGCCAGATTAGCGCCGACTAGAGAATATCATTGCTCCCGGGTTGAACAGGGCTCGATAATAATTAATACCTCCAAGCGAGATGTTGATGAAATTCCTGTTTTCTGTCCTTGTGACTGCTATATTATCCCACGCTGACTGAGATTCCGGCTCGATCATTGATGAGCTCTTACTCTCAACCGTAGACACTACGGTTCCACCCCTTCCCTGAACTGAACCCGATGATGAAGTCGCCATGGCAGACCCGAAGGATGCATGAAGCTAGGCCAGTACTTCGTGGACGACATCAGTTGAACCCTTGCTCACAGAATGCTGCAGTTTGTCTCTCTCATTCATCTCCGCGTCTGAAATAGCGGGTAGGGTCTCGGGCATTACCTCTCTGTGGCGCGGTGAGATCCTCATTCTCGCTGGGATTTCCTCTCGATGAGTCGGTCAAGGTCCTTGGCATCACTTTTCCCAGTGGCGCGTTCGGTTCCTTATGCTCTCAATCCCTTCCTGTCGATGAATCCGTGGTGGCTCCCGCCGTCTCTGGTGGCGCGTTAGCATCCGTTTTCTCTCGGTGAGTTATGCAAGGTTCTTGACATCACTTTCTGCCGTGGCACATTCGTATCCTTCTCTTGATAATTCACCTTCGTTGGGTCCTCTAAGGTTCTGAGCATCACCCTCTCCGGTGGCGCGTTCGAATCCTTCTTTTCCTGAACGGGATCTCTCGGTGGGTTGTTCAAGGTTCTTGGCATCACTTTCTCCAATGGCGCGTTCGAACCCTTAGCTTCTCCCTGTACTGCTCTTTTCTCGGTAAAGGCCTTTGAAATCTTGAGCATCACGTTTTTTAGTGGCACCTTTAGTATTTCTCGTTTTTTCCAGGTCTCGAGCACTTCATTTATCGTTGTCATCACTTTATTCCGTCGCGCGTTCTGATGGTGCTCCATTTCCTCTCTGTTCATTCTCGTATCTTTTGTTCCGTTCCTGTTTCGAGTACTTCCTGTTCTATTGCGGTTGGGAAATTTTTAATGGTTCCCGTTCGCAATTCTGAACGTGTTTCCTTGTCTCGAGAATCGCTATTTTTGACCATCCAGGCTGTCTCGAACAGTGGATTCGCATTTAACGGCTCAGATCTTGGTGGCGGTTTTGCACCCCACAATTCCGTTTCCCAAAATATTACGATGCTCCAGGCAGTTTGGATAATCTTTGAACGTGGTGCCCTCTGTCCCGCATACTTAACACTGGTGCTCCTAGTTCGGCGGGGGTTCAGTGCATTGTACGGCACTATGTCCCTGTTTACGGCACCTAAAACACGTTGTTTGCTCGCATTGAGACGCCTTATGTCCCAGTCGCGAGCAGCTCAGGCATATTCCTTCGGCATAACCTCGGTTTTGGCCCGTCCTGAAGTTGAATTGGGTCTGACTCGGGTTGGCGCTCGCATTTTGTCTAAAGATTCGGCAGCTGATTTGGCATGATGCTAGGCTGTTCCACTGCCACGCTCAGACTGGTTGGCAGGACTACATTGGCCGCTATTTCTGAAGTCGGGGTTTCGCCTTACTTTGTTAAACAGATGTTATGATTTTTACGTTTAAATACTAAGCTGGAGCATTCCAGACTTATTGTGTAGAAGGCTGGAATTCCTATTTTTCTTATCTATTTAATTGGCAGAATTAATAGTTTGTGAATCAATTTCGTCACTTTGAAATACAGAACTCAAACGCTTCGAGCTTATTTAAAGACCACGCTTCTTTTTTGGGGGTTAAAATAATCAACCGAGTGCTCTAAATTTATGTAATAAAAGTTTAGAGTTTACTTGATTTTTTGTGCATTAACGGTCATAAATGTAAAATATGAAAATCAGAGCATCTTCTTTTCTCAATAAAACGTTAAACTCGCGAGTTGCGGGCTTGGGGTGTAGAAGGCTAGGATTGGTTTAATTTTTTACTCGGAAATATTTATGAATCTAAAATATGTCAATCAAATGTTATGATTTTTACGTTCAAATACTGAGCTGAAGAAATCCAGACTTATTGTGTAGAAGGCTGGAATTGTAATTTTTCTGATCTATTTAAGTCGCAGAATTGATAGTTTGTGAATCAATTTCGTCACGTTGAAATACAGAACTGAAAAGCTCTGAGCCGATTGAAAGACATCACGTCTTTTTTGGGGGTTAAAATGATCAACCGATTGGTTTAAATTTATGGTATAATAGACTAGAGTACCCTTCATTTTTTGCTCATTAAAGGTCATAAATCTAAAATATGAAAGTTAGAGAATCTTCTTTTCTCGATAAAACATTATACTCGCGACTTGCGAATTGGCATAATTTTTTACACGGAAATAGTTATGAATCTAAAATAGGGTAATCAGACAATCTATTTATCACCTCTTAAATTCTGAGCTGGAGAAATCCAGAATCATTATCGTCACCTTGAAATACAGAATTCAAAAGCACCGAGCTTAGTGAGAAATACAACCCCATTTCTTGGTGCTAAAATAATCAAACGTGTATTACAAACTCATGGTATAAAAGCCTAGAATTTACTTGATTTTTTGCGGATTAAAGATCATAAATCTAAGATATGAAAGTTAGAGCAGCTTCTTATCGCAATAAAATACTAAACTTATGAGTTGTGGACTTGGGATGTAGAAGGCTTGAATTGGCTTAATTTATGACACGGAACGATATCAAAATATTACATTTCGATACAAGTGTGCGAAACGGGTGACACTGGCACGGGTGTGGACACTCTCACGAGTCGAGAAAGAGATGACGGCTATCCTTTATTACTATTCGCACTCTCTCCACCATGTGTTCGGTATTGCAGGTCTCGCGCTCTTTCCAATTTTCCGTGCGCGAAGTAATGATCTGCGCATGGGCATACTTCGCCCTCAATACAGTGCTCGCAACATGAACTTCACACACGCAGAACAAGCATGAGAAGGCGAGTTTCGCGCACGCCGTTAAAAAAAATGTATTTTTTTACTTAGCGGGCCATAAGTACCACTTTCTCTCTAGGCGCCTGTTCGAGAATACTGTATTTTCGTCCTCGTTAGGCAAAGAAATAGTATACGGTACTTGGGAGGAAAATTGGCCAGCCCAGACCTTCGTCTAGGGTGTTAATTTACACTAGTTCTGGACTGGTCATGTTTTGTTCTCCCCAGTGGTGTCATCTACTGTTTCATGCAATAAACGTACAATTTGATTTTGGGCCTCATTTCTACATGGGTGTAAAATAAGCCCCTTACTTAGCGCTCAAAAAACGGGACTTAAAATCGAATTTCAGCTTTGCCGGTACTCATGCGAGAAATTCGATGAATCATACGCAGATAAAAGGCGCTTGAGTTAAATTGAGCTTCTCACATTTTGTGTCATAAAAAACGGATCAATACATGAGCGAGAAATAGATTTCACTCTCGTGTAATCTTTTCACACGAGGGTAAAATCATTTTATTGTACTAGTATCTTAATGTGCTATTAACGCTCTTGCTACAAAAAGTACTATTGCAATAATTTAATGTAAAAATGAGATTGAACCTACTCTCACTTAACCCATTAAGGCCTGAACGGGCACTTTTTTTTAACTTTTTTCAGCGGCTTCATTTAGTATAAAATCGCACGAAAAAAAAAATTGAGACAAACCATTTTCGATGTAAAATTGTTTTAACTTTCGATTTATGCATTCAGAATTCGAAAAAACAATGCGTATTACCAAAGTTATATTTGTTTATTTAACAAGAAAGACGAATTTTAGAATGATAAATTTTATTCATTTCGTATTTTTGCATTGAAATCGTCGGTGGGTTTCTGTGGTTAGAGCAATTTTTGCGTCCATAGATCCCAACCTTTAAAGCCTCGTCGGAATTTTCATATCAAATTTATTATAAGCCGAGATATTGTACTTCAAATGTTGGAAATAATGTCTAACACACCTATATCTAAACCACCTTCAGGCCTTCATTTGTGCATTTAAAATTAAATATTACCATATCCTTTCGATGTCTTTTGAGAGAACATCATCTTAAAATTTAATTTCGATCTATTTCTAAATATGAGCGTAAAACAGTGTAAATGAATTATTTCAATAATTTAATTCATAAATCAATCACTACTTGCCCTCAACAATGAGAATTATCATACCTTTTCGAATGATTTCATTTAACAAATTAGTTGCTGGTAGCCTGAAGCAGTGTATTTTAATATCTATGTTTTCGAACTTCGAAATGTTAAATAAGTCTACAAGTGTCATTCTCGAATGTTTTAGAATATTATTATTTACAACAATTTACATTATTAGATGAGCTGCTTTTATTCGCCTGCAACTGTAGGAAAATCTACACCTCTGCTAATATTTAACAAAGCATTATTTTTTTCGGAATTTAAGTGTGATTCGAAATTTTCCCGATTTCTTTCTTTTTTCTACACTCTAAATCCTAAAGTAGAAAAATTGGACGAAAAACGTTTAAAACTACAACTTTATACCTCAAAAAGAATAAATACAGAATTTTCTTCCCTACAAAGGAATAAAACGTTGATTTTTTACCTCATAAAAGTAAAAAGTACTATTTTATACACTTTAAAGAATAATTTGATGCTTTTATACTTTATAAGAAGAATAAAATTCTGATTTTATTCTTTATAAGGTAGAAAGTATTTTATTATACCCTTTAAGGAATAATTTAAAGACTTTATACTTTGGAAAAGATTAAACTGTTCATTTTATACTTTAAAAGGTATAAAGTAATATTTTATACCTTTAAAAGAATAATTGTAAGAATTTATACTTCTCACAAAGAACAAATTGACAAGTGAGGTTAAAATAGATTCACTTGCGTTTAAACTTTAGTTTAATTATTTGAATTAACACTTATCAAATTCTTAAGCTGACATAAATTACTTGTTATAATCATTTAAAAAATGTTGTTAGATTTTCAACTTTATTTGAAGTCTGGGTAGTATTCGGTCGTATTTGATGTCTATTAGGTATATGGGGTCGCCGTAGTTGTTCGTGTCTAGGTGCGGAAATCGTCCTTACCCGATGTCTAGGTGTATACGGTCACCGATGATAATGTCTAAGTAGTGCACTCCGTAGCTTTTCGTGTCTAGGTGTGGAAATCGGCCATACTCAATACCTAGGAGTATAGGGTCGCCGATGACGATGTCTAGGTAGTGCGCTCCGTAGTTTTTCGTGTCTAGGTGCGGAAATCGGCCATACTCAATACCTAGGAGTATAGGGTCGCCGATGACGATGTCTAGGTAGTGCGCTCCGTAGTTTTTCGTGTCTAGGTGCGGAAATCGGCCTTACCCGATGTCTAGGTGTATACGGTCGCCGATGATCATGCCTAAGTAGTGCGCTCCGTAGCTTTTCGTGTCTAGGTGTGGAAATCGGCCTTACTCGATATCTAGGTATATAGGGTCGCCGATGCTTCTCTTAAGCTTTGGACCTAGAAATAAGAAAAGGAAGGTCTGGATTTAATTAACTTGTATTTGAATAACTAGCATTCATATTATTAAATTTTGCATTTTCAAATTCATGAATTTTTTTATCCTGTTTAACAATGCCCAAGATTCGCCTGTAACGTCAATTTAAATAATCTCATTAAGTAAAATAAGAATCTTATCCGAGGAATCGTTAACGGTCGAGGTATTATTCCTTGTAACTAATTAAAATTGAATAAAATGGCAAAAAAAACTTCTAAATTGCGATCTACTAGAATAAAAGTTTTAAAAAATTAATCAAACCGTACGAGGGGCTATTTATTACTTAACATTTCATGTGCTTATAAAGACTATTTAAGTAATTAATTAAATTAAATTTTCAAATTGATATGTTTAAAGAATTAATTTACGACATCAAAAGATCATTCTATTCGATATTTTCATATAGAACAAAATTTGAATAAAAATTATAAGAGCTCCAAAGCATTGAATATAGAGGTTTCTGGACAGTATAAAAAATAGGAAATTTTACAGCGATACGTTTTATTAAAAAAATATTTGTAACATTCTTAATATGTATTGTGATAATAACTACTTCAGTAACAATAATATAATAATGTAATTATAAAACTGATTGGCCTGTGCTTCTAAAGCACTTGAGTATGTTTAATTAGTTTTGCAGGCAAGGAACCAGTGCTACAATTCTAGCTAAGCGTAACCTGACATTATAATAACAGGCTAATCAGTGGCTTCGCAAGCACTTAAGTGTGACTTTAATGTTATCATAATATTAAAAATGCATAAAATTTCAGAATTTGTATTAAAAAAGGCAGAGGTTTATAATTGTAAATTTGGTTTTGAAAATTTTATTTGTGATTTTGGTTAATGGTTCCAAATTTGTAGAAATCATTAAACTAGTATAAATATCTAATAGAAATCTTTGCGCTCACTAGACCAAAAACACAGATAAAGTTTTAAAAATCAAATGTACAAGTATATATCTGAGTCTTCTTTTGAATATAGATTCTGAATTTTTATATATTTTTAAATCTTATAGCACATTAGAATCATGTTTAAGGGTTTTTGTCAGTCACAGAACCAGCATGCTATTGTAATGACATTTTACGCTTAGCTACATATGATTATGAATTCTAGTCAGATTTTGTTCTATATGCTAATATCAAATAGAATGATCTTTTGATGTCGTAAATTATTTCTTTTAACATATCAATTTGAAAATTTAATTTAATTAATTACTTAAATAGTCTTTAAAACACATGGAATGTTAATTAATAAATAACCCCTCGTACGGTTTGATTAATTTTTTAATACTTCCATTCTAGTAAATCACAATTTAGAAGTTTTTTTGCCATTTTATACAATTTTAATTAGTTACAAGCAATAATACCTCGACCGTTAACGATTCCTAGGATAAGATTCGTATTTTATTTAATGAAGTTATTTAAATTGACGTTACAGCCGAATCTTGAGCATTGTTAAACACGATAAAAAAATTCATGAATTTGAAAATGCAAAATTTAATATATTTATTTATTTATTTATTCAAAACCAGAGTATATACAAAAAATTTTACAAAGTAATTATTATTGCACATTAGTTACATTACAAAAAAGTAATCCAGCAGAGGAAGGACATTCCTGTGCGCTGGTCTGGCTCTATATAATACTAAAAACTTAAAAACTATCTTAAAACTAAAAGGAGGCATGCAATTCACAGATAAATTACATCATTTCTGTGGTAGGTTTTGTACTATTTATCTCCTCATTATGATATATTGATTTTATTATTGTATTTATTTGTCGACAGTTTATCTTAGAATTCTCCTTGGTAGTTAATGATTTTCTTTTATCCATTCTTTTATTTTGCTTTTCGTGGTGTGTTTATTGTTGAAGGATTTTAGATTATCTGGTAATTTATTGTAGAGCATTAGTGCTCTGATATAGCTATTTTTTATACTTATGGTTTTTTGCCTTTTTGGGATTTGTAGAGTTTTGTATCTTGTTATTTTATCAGCATTTATGTACTGTTGTTTAAATTCATTATAGTTATGAATGATTGCTTCATATTCAAAAGTTTGTCGTATATTGAGAGGATTCTGTTGTTGTATAAAATTATTTTTATTTATTATTTTTAATAATCTCGTTTGCAACCCCTGTAAGCATGTTGTTCTTCCCTTATAAGCACCCCCCCCCCATGCAAGAATGCCGTAGGAGATGATACTGTGGAAAAAGGCGTAGTATAACATGTATAAAGTCTGTATGGGCAAAATTCTAGATAGTTTGTAAAAGACAAAAGTTAAGTATTTTTTGTTGTTGTATATGTTTTTTATATGGATATCCCATTTCATATTGCTGTCAAAGTAAATTCCTAGATATTTTGCATTATCAACTCTTGCTATTTGCTTATTTTGTATGGTGATGTTCATATTTTTGGGCGTGCTGTTACAATAGTTGCCAAATTCCATATATACTGTTTTTTTCGGTGTTAAGAGATAGTCTATTATGTGCTACCCAAATTGCAATAACTTGAAGATAATAGTTCATTTTTGCTTCTATTCCTTGCCAATTTTTTCCTGTGACTATGATCGCTGTATCGTCAGCATATGATATTATGGCATCTTCCGGTAGTTCTTCTAACATATCGTTTATGTAAATTATAAAAAATAGAGGGCCGAGTATTGTTCCTTGCGGTACACCAGTATTGACTGTTTTATAATCACTTGTTTTGCCGTTAATTTTAACTCTTTGCTTCCTGTTACTTACATAATTTTTTATGAGATTATATGCTTTACCTCTTATACCATAATTGTATAATTGGTCGAGTAATATTTGATGGTCTACGGTGTCGAAAGCCTTAGCTAAATCTAGAAATGTAATTGCTATAGGATCACTTTTATCAAATTTATTGTAAATTAATTTCGATATATGGTTGAGTGCATCTTGTGTACTTAAGTTTTTTCTAAATCCGTATTGTCTTTTTGATAATAATTTATTTTTATTGAAAAAATCGATCATTCTGTTGTGCAATAATTTTTTAGCTAAGTTTGATATCAAAGAAATAGGTCTGTAATTATTTTGTAAATATTTTTCTTTTGCCTTGTGTATTGGTACTACTTCAGCAACTTTTAAAGATTCCGGCTATATTTCCTTATCAATGCACAGATTATAGATGTATGTTAATGGATTGCATATGCTATATATAGTTGCTTTGAGTACCTGTGAATTAATTCCATCTATTCCACCATTTTTATTTTTCAGATTTAATATTATTTCTTGTAATTCATTGTAACGCTAGAGCAAGCGTGCACTTAAGGTGGCGCTTGTGCAGCGTGCTCTACCGCGAGTTTCTACCCACAGCGCAGAACACTCGGACTGCTGGTATAACGGCGTGTCTCTACCGCGAGTCTCTACCCACAGCATAGGGACACTCGGACTGTTCCAGCTTTTCGCGGGATGATGTAGGTAAAAGAAAGGAATGAGATAATCGGTTAAATAATAATAATAAATCTTTATTTATCATCTGTAGATACAGTCGGGTCGGCTCGGTCGGTAACTCTGGAATGAAATGCCTACTGTCAGTTAGCCGTTACTTAAAACTATTTGACTTATCTAGGGTTAGTAGTGTAGAAAACAAATGTTAGATGTGTAATTAAACGTGAGTGTACTTAAAGCTAAAATTTACGAGTAATATATCTATATACAAAGTCGGTCGGTAATCAGTTCTCGATTACGCTTAATCGAGGGCTGATCCCTTAACCCGCTCAGTACCACCCACCACAGGTGTGCCTTTAAGGCCGGGATTCGGAGCTCAGAGAGCTGTAACGGTTCCGGTGAGAAATGACGCGGTCGGTAGGACAGAGT
>UELU01106436.1:0-10747 GCA_900490025.1 Megastigmus dorsalis
GAATTACGAACTTTACGTATAAATAATATTTATCACAAATTATTTAAAGCTTGAAAAATATGCTAGAAGTGATTATTCTTCTTTTAATTAATAAATAAATTGTGATCCTAATTACCCCAACACTGAGTGTAATTCGGGTCATTTTCAATTTTTTTATTTCAGTTTCATATAAAATAAAATGTGTTCTCAGCTAAATTTTTCTTGTGCATATTGATAGCAGATACTATAAACTAATAAAATAATTCTTTAGAATAAAAAAAACTGCTGTAAATAAAAGGATATAGCGACCATAGCTTAAGTGACTCCCAATTCTCCAGTCTACCCTACAAGCCGATAACGTCGCTTACCGACCAATCGCCAATAGAATTTACCATTCCAGGAAATGTCGAGTATCTAGATATGGCTCATATAGTATTGAGGGTTCGCGTGCACATATCGCCAACTGATGTAATACCCGAAGACGCGACTGTGGAGCCTGTGAATAATTTTATGCACTCACTGTTCTATCAGGTTGACGTATTCTTTAATCATAAGCCTGTTTCACCACCAAATAATGCTTATGCCTACAGATCTTCTCTTATTTGACGAGTGTTTTGTGGTATGATGACACAGCAGGATTAATGGATAACTTGGAAGATAATAACAAGGGTCTTGCGAGCCGACGAGATGTTATGACTAATAGTAAAATTGATATGGTCGGTCATTTGCATTGTGACGTGTTTAACCAGGATAGACTTTTACTTAGAAGTACCGAGGTCAGAGTACGACTCGTACGCTCCCGAGACACTTTCTGCATCGTGGATTCTTCAGGGATGTATACAGTTAATATTACCGAAGCAACCCTATTTGTTCTACGATTGAAGATAAGCCCACACATTTTACAGGCTCTCGAGAAAGCTTTATCCAGAACAACAGCAAAATACCCACTCACACGTGTAGAGGTTAAAGCTGTAACAATGCACAATGGCGTTCATGAGACGATAGATAACGTTATTCTCGGTCAATTACCGAAAAGAATCATTATTGGCTTTGTGGAGAATATGGCTTACAATGGCGACAAGAGTCTCAACCCATTCAACTTCAAAAACTTTTATATAAATTTTTTGTGTCTGTATGTGGATGGTGTGCAGATACCCGCAAAGCCCTTACAGCCAAATTTTAAAAACGACAGTATAATGTAACTTGATGCCTATTATACCCTGTTTTTGGGCACAGGTATGCATTTCTTGAATTTGGGGAATGGAATTACACGCGAAGATTATGCCCAAGGCGATTGTCTCTTTGCCTTTGAATTGACGCCTGATTTATCGGCCAATGAAGACACTCATTGGAATTTAATCAGGAATGTGAGGATCGTGAGGTAATGTGAGGATCGACGTGAGATTTGACGAGCCCTTGGCTGCGGCTGTAAATTGCATGATTTATGCTGAGTATGACAATTTATTGGAGATTGACTCGTCAAGATAGGTTCTTGTCGATTATAGTGGTTGAAATAGCAACGATAGGTGGCGCACACATTGATAAATACGTGGACAAAGCGCCTTGTGCGCCAGTTAAGCCCCAGATCTTTAAGCAGACGGTCATCCTGGATTTGGTAATTGATTTTCAGTGTTTTAAAGACAATAGAGACCGTATGGTTCCCAAAGAGGTTGCTATTTTCGTCTTGCATGGGGACTTTAGTGCCCATTGGATAGTGGAGCCAAAATGCAACTAGAGATTTTTACGTAAAGACAATGCGAGACAGAATAATTGACTAACTATTAATCATCACGGATTAAATTGGTACGAAGGAGATATCAGCGTAAAGCAGCTGAACAAGAACTTGGTGGGAATTTGCCAAAGAGCGGGTAAAATATATGGGCGTGGCAAAGAAAAAGTGGCTTTGCTCAGCGAATTGACGACACGAACCGCTATCAAAATGGACTGGTACGAAAAGTATTCCCTTCAATTCGCTATCAAACCCTACTATTAGAGATATAGCTGTGCGCTTAACAATGTTTATCGTCTAAGGAATTGGCTAAATTCACACGGCTACAAAAGACAGGATACAATAGAATCTATATTTGAGCCACCGTTGAACTTCTGCGATGAATATGATGGAAATTTTTACACGCCTGTCCCAGATAAAACTTCACACTGTGGGAGTGTGTGCTGCAGATCGAATCCCTCTCACTTAGAAGAGGCCAGCTGCTCTTGTATTTAATACAGAAGAACATAGGAGAAGTGGTATGCATTAGGTTGCCATATACGTGACAAAGGACGGTACTGGCTTCTACTTTGATAATTTTGGTAACCGGCCTCACATTTCACACTATCTGAATCGTATACGGAAAAATTGCAAAAAGTTTAAGTGGAATAATGCTCAATTGCAAAGTTATTTTTCTACTGTGTGTGGGCAGTATTGTATAATGTTTTTATATTATATGGTTGCAGGATTGGGTTACACGCGCTTAATGCAGAATTTCTCAAAATCATCTCCAAAAATTCTGAAAAAATTTGAGTTCTATGATCAATTCTAAGATATTTCTGTTCTATAAGCTTTTTCTCTAAAGTCAATGTTTTTCGAGAAAAAAATGTTTTATGTCATGATCACAGAAATGTGTAATATTTTTCACACAGAATAAAGAACAGCTAACAATAGTATGATAATGCTTTGCCTTTTTTCAGTGTCTACAAGTGCAATTTGTACAGCGTATAATAATAATATACATATATACATATCAAAAAGTCAATTTAGAAAATTTTTATATAAGCTCATTTTTATTACTTGCTAGTCTCGTGTTATTTTGTGACCATACAATTACGGTCGAATCGAAGTGATTGTTTTCCCTGTCTGAAGTCGAGATATTTCATGCGATCAGTCGATAAGAGGTATTGATAACCATAGTTATTGTTTTCATTACATATTTTTTTTATTTTATATTACAATGTCGCAAAAACGTATGAGACGTTCCACTCCCTCTCATGAAATGTATGAAATTGATACATCAAAGAAAACCTACGATGATATAGTTACCGTTCCAAATCCTGATAATTCTGGTTCTGATGTATCAGATTTCGATACTGATTCGGATGATGAAATTTCTAATATAATTTTCAAAGAAGCTTGTAAAACCTATACTGAAGTTCAAACTAAATTAGAAGGAAACCATGTTTTCAATTGGACGGAAGGAGAAAAAAAATATATTGATGATATGGAAGACAAAATTTTATTGAAAGACTCAATAATAAAGAAAATACGAGAAAGTGAGCCAGTAGAACTGTTTGAAACATTTTTCTGTACAGATATGAAGGAATATATTATAGACGCTTGTAAAGAAAATAATTTCGATTTAAATTTACAAGACTTCAATACACTTGTGGGAATAATCATTTTGACTTCATTCAACAAAAGGAAATCTCAGAGAGACTACTGGTCAATAGATCCCTTATTATCTTGTAACGTTGCTTCCTCTGCAATGCCACGTAATAAGTTTGAAGAGATACAATCAAAATTAAAATATTCAAAAACAAAAGATAAAAATCCGACCGACTATGGTTGGCGTATCCGTTCACTACTAAACCTATTTCAAACTAATATTTTGAAGTTCGGTATATGGAGAAGTGCTCTTTCCATCGATGAAATGGTGGCTAAGTCTTATGCGAGCACGGCACTAAAACAATTCATTCAAGGAAAACCCATACGATTTGGACTCAAATTCTGGGATCACTGCAATTCCGATGGTTTCATATTAGGTCTTCACTTATACTGCGGAAAAAATTCTACAACTGGAAGTATATTTAGTAAGTGTGCATTAGGTTCTCGCGTTGTCATGAACTTACTACAACAGTTTTTCGGCGTTATACTTCCGGGCAAAATGTCTATGTTCCATGTATATTTTGATAATTTTTTCACAAGCTTAGACGCAAGGGCAACGAAAAAGAGAGGAACATAATATGTCCAAGCAAACGAAACTCAAACTTTGTTCTTATTGTCCCGTAAGAACGAGAATTATCTGCAAAAATTGTCATTTATCGTTTTGTGTTGAATGTTTCAAAAAAAAAACACTAAAAAATTCATATTCCAGTGAGAGGCAAGGGGACTCACTCAAATCAAGCACCCCAAAGGAGACAAAATTCTACTACGTCCTCGCCGTTATCTCTGGTTCGTGCAAAGAGTAGAATATGTTTTTCTCTCGAAAACTATTGACTTTAGAGAAAAAGTTTATAGAACAGAAATATCTTAGAATTGATCATAAAACTCAAATTTTTTCAGAATTTTTGGAGATGATTTTGGAAAATTGTATTTTCCAAGTTTACCAAAAACTCAAAAATTTTCTCCAAAAATTCTGAAAAAATTTCAGGGTATTCTATGATCAATTTTAAGATATTTTTGTTCCATAAACTTTTTCTCTAATCTCAATAGTTTCCAAGAAAAAAAATGAGTTATATTTTCTATGATCTTTTTTCGATTTGGCCGCCATTTTGTTGGAAGGAGTGGTTCAAAAGATCCACCAAAATTACCTGAGATACCTTAATAGTCGTGAGCACCCCTAATCATATTTATATTACGATTCCTACACGATAACATTGCAAAAAAAATCGCAAATTTGATTTTTTGCAATAATTTTTACGTTTTTTTTTGTTTAATTGGCTATAACTTTTTTATTACGCAGTCAATCACAATTTTGAAAGGGCATTCAAGTTCATGTTAAAAAACGTGTTTGAAAATTTTTTCCAAGGCCTATAACTACGGAAAAAATCGCGTCGAAAATCAACAAAAAAATGAGGCCTTTTGGTCGTTAATGGGTTAAAGTTGAACGTACCTTATCATGAATGTATCTTCATTATACTTTTTCACACTACAATGACAAAAATTGCAAATAATTAAAGACCAACTCCATAAAAATTTATCAAGCCATTGGACTTGTAAGTTACACCAACCTCAAAATTGCATGTTTTACAGAAAACAGCTTACAGATGCCGGAACTGTACATCAAAATGATCTCTTTTCTTCTTAAAAATGTCTTTTGAAATATAGAGAATATATTAAATATGTCAGTATTTTTTAAATTATTGAATAAATAACATACCTTGAGTTCCCTGTTGACGAGTCGAATGCCAGAGCATGAAAAACTTCAATCATTCCTGTCCTATTTATATATTTATTAATATTGTGAAATAGCTGTTGCTACAACATTACACAAAATTCTCTGCCTCTCTTGATCTCTGAGTGTAGACACTGGAACTGTAACTAAAAAAAAGTTTATTTTTTACAAAGTATTTTTTTTCGTATTTATTAGCAATGAATCTTATTCTATCAAAAAATGGGTTTTACTTATCTGACAAAATCCAGCTGCATCCACTTCTCATTCATCGCCAATTCATTCAATGCCTTCACTAAAAATTGTAGTAAATAAACAATTATTATTTCAACTGACTATACTAAAGCTATCCGCAACAATCCAGCATCACTAAATAGAATGATCAGAGACATTTGGGCCACTTGGTATCACAAGGCTTCCACTGATGAATACCCGCAACACCAGTTCTGTTCAATTCGTAGAAACACTTGGTGCAAATGCTCGCGAGCAGTAACTCTGAACAGTTTACATGAATTACAGCATAAAAACATACTTCTACAAGCAGTTGTCCATAGCAGCAGACCAGTTTTTACAAAAATTACATCTATTTCTCTTTTGAAACATTGTCTTGGTGGGTAGACACAGAACTCTAACAAGTTTTCTAATAACATTATGTGGAAAATCCGTTCAAAACCATTTTTGTGGGACTTAACTCGTTGAAGTTGAGAGCAAATGTTCTCGAGTCAGTCTCCTTGGTCTTCTTGCCTGTCGAGAATTGGTAAGCATCTGCCGCTCAACATGAAATAATCTTTCATCATCACTGTTTTTCAAAAAAGTAGTATGTCCAGCATTAAATATTGTAACATCAATATTTACACCAATTTTTAAAACATTCAATCCACTAAAAGAAGTTTTTGGAAGAAGCTTGCACACAGAGTAATTAAAACTATAATTGTTATTTTGGTTATAACCATTTTTTATAAATAAATAGATGAAAGCTTATCTATTTATTCACTCACGAACGCACGAACGCACGAACTCACTTTTAATCTACGATTAAAATTGTAGTTTGATTAAAAAAAAGTAAATATTTATACCTATGAGAGTTAACCTCAAACTAGCTGTCAAAGTGTCAACTACATGAAAAATTACATGCATCTATACGTATAATACGCGTACAATATACCTAGAAGCAGCCATTGTAACTTACATTGAAATTAACCGCTATTATATTGTATAGATACGGTATCCGGAACAGATTATAAGGAACAAACACGACATATCTATAAGCATGTCCATGGCCTTTATACTTTGGACAAATATATTTTTCACGCATGTCGAATATAGTTAATGCTTGAAGCGCATTTAAATATAATATAGGGGGGACTGGGGCATGAGCGTCACCCTAACTTTAACCACACATATTAACACTAATTTTAATTTTTGAAATATTAGAAAAAATGAAACATAAAGTAGCGTTTCAATAATTAAATACTGCTTTACCAAACTATATTAATAAATATATATATTTGTTATTGAAAATATAAAAATGTGACACAAATGCCCCGATTATTCAATAGATGGGGTAAGTGTGATATGTAGGCGGGGCACAAATGTCATGGTAAAATTTTTAAAATAAAATTAGTACTTCATGTACCTACCTATTTGAAAATTATAAATATAAATTGAAAATGTTATAATTCATGTACCTACCTATTTGTAAATTATAAATATAAATTGAAAATGTTATAAAAATTAAATAGGAGTGAGAGCATAAAACATAAACACCACAATAACAAATTTTTAAGTAAACATTCTTTTATTATAAATACCTAATAATATTAATAATTTCTTAATAATTTCTTAATAATTTCTTAATAATTTCTTAATAATTTCTTAATAATTTCTTAATGTTTTAATATTTGGCATTACAAGACTTATGATAATAAATATTTTATAAGGTTATAACTTATTTTTTTTTTTACTTTTTCACTTAATATCACATTTGAGCACCATCAGCCTACTTATTTCTATTTAACTCTACCTTAAACTACCTTAAATACTACACTTACATAAATTTCGGAGCACACAGCCACTACATGCTTTGAGGTTAGAGTGTCAGCTGTTCTAGTTTGTGTTGCTTCGTCTAACCATTCTTCATGACGCTTGTTCCCCACTTGCGGTGACGCTTGTGCCCCATAACGATACCTTTTTTATTATTATTATTTACAAAATGCTCATCGTAGAGTATTAATTAAAAAAGGAAATTAAAGTTATTGAAGTGAACTTTAAAATGAACCCATTTACAAAAATAATAATTACTTAATTTCTGTCTAACTCTGTGTCATAAATTCGTGAGCGCTCGTCAGTTTCAGGCTTGAAATTTTTATTAATTCATATTAATTGAATTTTTAGATTTTTAAAAAATAAATATTATGAGGAAAAAGTATAGACTTGCAAAATTATTACAAAAAAAATTGGGTCAAAACATGCATAAATTAAAGATTTTATGGAGGTGACTATTTAAATAGTGAGTTCTTTGTACCCCATCTCTCCTACACTATAGCCCTGCTCGTTGCACCAGCAACTCGAATTTAGCAGAAACTACATATACTACTATATACAAAATAGATACAGTGACCATTGTAATTATTAAATTTATTTCTTTTTAGGATTTCTTTATCTATCTGTTTTGCTTGTTCATGCCTTACGTATAAAATGCATACCTAGTCGCATATATAGAATATATAGACGTGAAACTTTTAATTATTTGAAGAAAAATTTGAAGATCTGCTATTTTACTTGCTCACTGTTTCTTCTATAACTTTAAGATGGGGAACGGGACTTTATTCTATGAGAAATTTTCTATCTGGATAGCTAATAAAAAAATTTTTTTTTTTTCGCGTGCATGTCTGTGTGTGCGTGATTGCGTGAGTGCATTCGTGTGCGGCACTAAGGATCGCACGCGTGCATGCGTGTGTGTATGTGTGTCCTTGCGTGTCCGAGCGTGCGCGGCACTATGGATCGTACGCGTGCGTGTGCGTGTGTGTGTCCTTGCGTGTCCGAGCGTATGCGGTACTATGGCTCGTGCGCGTGCGTGTGCGTGTGTGGCACTATGGTGCGACAAAACATACCTGTCCTTGTCTGGGGTTGATGACCCCTGCTTTGAGGTCAAGTTTGTGTGTGGCACTATGGCCCGTCAAAACAAACCTGTCCTCGTCAGAGGTTAATGACCCTGTTTCAAGGTCAAGTTTGTTGTGACGGGTCATAGTGCCACTATAACTACTGTAATGTTTGGTAACTGGCCTAATAATGCCTTGTCAAGTTTTACTACCGCGAGTTCCGCAAGTTCCAGGCTAAAAAAATTAGTTCGATAAGGCGCGGAAAAAATTTTTGACTAAGCGAAAATATTAAATATTCATCGATCTCAACCACGCATACTTTCCTGGGGAAATAATATGTACATGTTAAGGGAGTACCTGACTAATCCCATGATAACAGCGAGCAACAATACGTTCATCCTTCCTTCCTCTTTGAGATCTGGTTGGCCCTTTAACCGACGCGGGAGTCCGTTTTTTCTTTACTTAGCCTTTCGGAGGCTCTTTCGATGATCGGTAAAACTTTCGCGCTTCTTCACAAACAGAACCCCATACTTAGTACCAGTTATTAAATGTTTTAATGTTACGTATGAAGGGTTCTCAGTTCTGCTGACACTCGGCCGAAATCAAGTGAGATATGTGAAGAAGGGCGAATAAATAAATAGTACTAATTAATAATGCAATGCTAGGTTTATTAATGAGACTGGTTGTTAACCGAGATAGAGGTTGTCGGTATTCACAGTGGCGTATGATTCTATTAAAATGAAGTGCTACTGTGATTGGATGAGTGCTGTGGTTGGATTCGGTGTCACTGGTGGATCGTATCTCGTTCTAATATCCTTCTGTCTAGGTCTCTCTCTCGTAGGTAAGTTAATAAATGCCTCTGCGTGTAATGAATAGATCTCTCAGTCTGTCGCACGCCCCGTACTCTCCTTTTTTATATCTTCCACTCTGCTTGCTCCTACTCCTTGAAATAAGTCTGATCGTGGAATGATGATGGGAGATCGCGCGATGATTGTCGTGAATGTGCCCGGATGTGTGTTTGTGTGTGTGCGTGTGTACGTGCGTGTGTGCGTGCGTGCGTGCATGCGTGCGTGCGTGCGTGCGTGTGTGTGTGTGTGTTTGTGTGTGTGTGTGTGTATGTGTGTGTGTGTGTGTGAGAACGGATGCGCTGCACGTGTCTATGGTTTCGGTTTTCGGTATTGTCGTCCGGTCGAGACGAATTCGAGCCCAGACACAATTTCACACTGTACAGAAATGATTTAACTTAATATAATACAAGCTACTATTCCTCGGTCGCTAACGCTTCCTCGGGAGAATGTACTAATTTTAATGTTAAGTCTTGAATGTTATTCGAGACTTATTAGTTATTCTCATATAATTTATGAAGAGTTATTATTTAATAAACTTCTTACCTTTTTCTTTATGGAAAGTCTGCATCTTGTCGTAAATCTCGTTCGGAAGGAGTAATTAATAATTTCACTTGTATACGATAAATTAATATAAAAGTTGAATTTATTTAATATTCACTCACTTAATAGAAATAAGAATTTAAGTTATTAAATTTAATTAATTAGATATAATGTATTCTTTTAATATTTAAAATATCTCGTATAATCGCGATGATAATTATTTAATTGGAATTCTTGTGAAGCACTATGCTTCTCATCAAGATCCCGAGTCAGTGACTGACTTATTGTCCTCCTTTAATCGTTTTTAAAGGATCAAAAGTGTATCATGATTTGATGTTTTGCGTATGTAGCTTCGTGCTCGGTTCATACTTATTTCGAAATGTTGCGGAATGCATCGTTTGCATTTTACAATTAAGCGTCTTTCGATTGACGATTGACCAATATTAAAAGGTACGTCGTACGACGTAACATTAATTATTTTTTCTTAAAAAAGATGTGCAATCTTTATTATACTTCGTTAATTGTAAAAAGTAGGTAAATATAGTGAAGCTATGTGGCTTTAGTACATTAATACTGCAAAGAAAAAATAGTTAATTACAGTATTTAGGGTAAGATTTGTCATATTTAAAACCTTTACTTGCAATTAACCCATTAACGACCGAGAATCGTATTTTTTTTCATCATGTTTAAGCCAAATTCTCACCATTAAAAAACGAGAATTTTTAAATGAAAAATATGGTCTTCCGTACTTTGCAGTGTGCTCTTTCAGAATCTGGGGTTGAAATTGCGATTTTTCCACTAAAAAAAATATGGCGCTTTTAAACAAAAAAAAAAAAGAAAACACGAAAAATTGAAGACTTTTTTTTTCATGATTTTTTTTCTCATAGAAAACGCCGAATGACCCCTTCTTTTTTTCAATTATGACTGCACTAAATAGTTGTAGTTGAACGACGAATTTTTTAAATTTGTAGCAATTAATATTTTCACCCCCGAAATGGCGTTTTTCACCCCTTGAGCGGCGAGCAAAATTTCCCTTTTCACATAAAATAGAAAAAAAATCGGATCTTCACCAAAATTGGTATCCCGGGGTTGGGTTGGGTTCGGGTTTTTTAGGTCGCTGATTACGATTCTGCCCTCAAAATTTGAAAATTCAATATGGCGGATCCAATATGGC
>UELU01106448.1:0-11688 GCA_900490025.1 Megastigmus dorsalis
TTCTCCAATACACATTAGAATGAAGGTAAATGAATGAGGGAAAATAATAATAATTACTTATTTAAAAAAGTGACAATAAAATATTAACAATTAAAGGTATTAAATTTACGAATTTGTACTTTTAAAATAATATATTAGCTAATTTGTACTTTTCAGAAGTACAAATATGAGTTCTGTCCTTTTCAAAAGAACAAAACTACGATTTTATGTTTTTGAGAAGTGTAAATTTGCTAATTTATTCTTTTAAAAGTACAAATTCTCAGATTTAGTCCTTTCTAAAGTTTAAATTGGTCAATTTGTAATTATACCTTTAATTGTTAATATTTTATTGTCACTTTTTTTAAACAAGTAATTATTATTATTTTCCCTCATTCATTTACCTTCATTCTAATATGTATTGGAGAAAAATATCGTTATTAGGAGGAATGCATTGAGGAAAAAACAGAATCGGCAAAACGATAGTGCACGCGCTTTAACGCGCTCGGCCATCATTACAAATTGACATTATAGGTATGGAACTCATACAGACTTTTTTACTCCCTGAAGGGTTTAGGATAGCTTGAATCGGCGCCATTTTTTTTCGACTAATTATCTCGAAACTTTACACTCATCAAAATCGAGTAAATAATCGTCTCCAATGCAAAATTTCACGTTCTTTCGTTTGGTGTAAACCATTTTCGCGGGGACGAAGCCGTTCTTGAGATATAAGCAAATAAAACTTTCAACTTTAACATTTCTTTGTTAACGGAATACGCGCCACGCGGGGCCACGCGGTGAGGGGCCGTGCGTGGCGGTGCGTGGTGGAGGAGTGGCGTTACAAGAGACTCTTACGCACCGAATTAGTAGCAGCTTGCTGCTAATTTTACAGCAGCTCTGCTACTAAGGTAGTAGCAGAGTGCCTGCTACTGAAATAGTAGCACGCTGCGGCAAATACAGTAGCATTTTGCTACGGATTTAGTAGCAGAGGTCTGATACTGTTTTAGTAGCAGCCGGACTGCTACTGAATTAGTAGCACATTTTTCTCCGTGTGTATTTACACGCGCGCACACACACACACTATTGTACACAGACTCACTTATATTATCGGTATGAAGGAAGAACATGCCATTTCGAAAATGCGTTGGAAAAGATGCCATTTCAAATTAAAATTTCTGAAATGACATTTTCTTGTCTCTAAAATTTTCTTTTATCTTTATTTTCTTTTGATAATTGGGCATAATATACGTACAAAAAATGTTTATTTATATAATTTTTCTTAAATAATAATTGTTCTACGATCGGTTTTATTAATTTCCTTTGGTGTGTTAGGGTGAGATTTTGCAATTGATTTTTCGTCCATATGAGATATGAGAGAGAGAGACATGAAAATTTAAACATCGGTCAGAAATGGATGGCAATACAATATAATACCGTAGTTCCTGCCATTCCACGGTTCCAATGGTTCCAAGGTTCATGAATATTTAAAAATTTAAACGTGTTTCAGAAATGATTAATGAAATTTAAACATAGATCAGAAATGTTTTATATTGTAATATACTACTGCAATGCCATGGTTCGAATGGTTCGGTGGCTCATAAAAACTTGAAAATTAAAATGCAGGTCAGAAATGGACGATTGAATTTAAACATAGATCAGAAATCTACGGAGTATAAGTATTCAAGTTTGTATACTTATAGAAGTAAAACGGCGCACTACAATTATTAAGTTAATCAATCATTTATTTATGATTAAATAATAAAGACCATAATATCTAAATATTACTTCAAAGTTATTCCATTGTCATTCATTTCAAACTTATGTGTAGTTTTTAAAGTCATTATGAACCATGGAACCATGGGAATCACCGTATTGTATTACATTATAATCCATTTCTGACCTACATTTAAATTTCAGCATCCATTTAAATTTTTTAAGTATTTATGAACTACTGAATCATTGGAACCATGGAACCATAGAAACCGCAGTAGTATATTACAATATAATTTATTTATAATCTATGTTTAAATTCCATTATCTATTGCGACCTAAGTTTAAATTTTCAAGTCTTTATAAACCACCAAACCATTGGCACCATGACACCGCAGTAGTGTATTACAATAAAAAACATTTCTGATCTATGTTTAAATTTCATTAACCATTTCTGAAACACGTTTAATTTTTTAAATATTCATGAACCTCGAAACCATTGGAACCATGGAATTGCAGGAACTACGGTATTATATTGTATTGCCATCCATTTCTAACATATGTTTAAATTTTCATGTCTCTATCTCATATACTAGACGTCCAAGAAACATCCAAAGAACGTCATTTTTCTGACGAACGGTCGTCAGTTTTTAAGGTCGAACAGACGTCCAAGGCACGTCCGAGAAACGTCCAAAATGTCCGCTTATTTCGTCCAAAGTTAAACGTTCTTGGAACGTTCAAAAGACGTCCAATTCATGATGTTCACAATGGATTAATCTATTTCCAAACCTCTTTTTGACGTTTATTTGACGTTACTCCGAAGACGTCTTCAACCGACATCTAATACACGACGTATTTTGGACGTTCTTTTGACGTCGTTCGGATCCACCAGTTTCGCGACGTACTTTTTGCGACGTTCCCCTGCTGGAAATGACCTATTGAAATCGATTGAAAACGATCAAAGATTTTCAATATAATATTGATTGAAAAAGATTCAATCGAATAATGTTGTATCAATTTTACTAGAGTTTAATGGAACTTCAATTATGATTTTCAATTTTATACTATACATATATAATTTTATATAATGAAGCCGCTTTTATATTAATTTTCGCACGCTTCACAATTATTCGCAATTAAATTAAACACTTAAAAAAACCTTTTCTTACACTGGGATTCGAACCGGTGATCTTTGGGATACGCCGTATAAACCTTAACCACTACGCTACGGAACGCTAGCAACCCAAAATTTTGATTTTGCTCAGAAGGACAAATGTAAGTCTGGAATCACATGAACGCGATACCGAGGGGTTACACACTTATTATTCATTCAAGTAATATTATATATAATATATAGTCCTATATAAAAATATTTATTATTATAGGACTTTGCAGTAATTAATATGTTTTTGATATTTCCGTTTTCCGTATATATAACAATAAGGCGTAATTGTGTAATGTATTCAATTATATGAATTGTCAAACTATATATAAAATTAAACTAATTTTACGTCGTTGAGATCGAAAAGCGAGTACCAGTTTTAGCCTGTATCTTCCGTATAATTACGGTTAGTCGTGTAGGCTAGGGAGTTATACTTTTAAGACTGTAACTTTTTGCGGGGTTTCGATTCGAATCTCGGCAAAGCCAAATTTTTTTTTTCTTTAAATTTTTGAATATCGTCAGGAATACCATATTTCTTTATATTTAACATTATATCTGCAGCAGAATAAATTAATTCAAATAGTAAAAAAGTATGTATTGGTGTACTTAATCACCTTTATAACGTCACAAAATAGTTCTCTGATTTTCATATTTTATATTCAATTAGATACAATATAGTAGGGTAGTATTAATTTATTCTGCGGCAGATATAATGATATATATAAAGATATATGGTATTCCTGACGATATTCAAAAATTTAAAGAAAAAGAAAATTTGGCTTGGCCGAGATTCGAACCGGAACCCCGCAAAAAGTTACAGTCGTAAAAGTATAACTCCTTAGTCTACACGACCAATCGTAATTATACGGAAGATACAGACTAAAACTGGTACTCGCTTTTCGACCTCAACGACGTAAAATTAGTTTAATTTTATACATAGTTTGCCAATTCATATAATTTAATACATTACACAATTAAGCCTTACTGTTACGTATACGCACAACGGAAATATCAAAAATATATTAATTACTGCAAAATCCTATAATAATAAATATTTTTATATAGGACTATATATTATATATAATATTACCTGAATGAATAATAAGTGCGTAGCCCCTCGACCGACTAGAAATGATTTCAAGGTAAATGTTAGGCTCTGGTAAGGTGCCTGTGAATTATTATATGGTCCTTAGCAGGCACCTGATTAGGCCCTCAGATGGCGTGTAATGGGGCGATTATCAGGGCCAAATATTTATCAAAAAAGCTAAGGTAGTTCTATGGCACCTTCAAATTGCCAGGAAATAAAATAACAAAATGTATACAGGAGTGTGTACAGTTTTATATTAATCTTTACAGTCCAAGATTTTTGAATGTAAGCCATTTTTAATGAAAAATTTTTTGTTTGAATATTCAATTAATACAAAAAATAAAAATAGAATTAATATTATAACAATAGATACAACAAATGTTACATAAAAACTGAATAGTGAATCAGTTTGATTTATGTAATACGTAAATTGGGCAATTTAGTGATTTATGCTAATGAATCTATGTATGAGAATGTAAAGTAATTGTTGACCTATTTTTGAAAGCAATAAGTTGGTAAAAATTTATTTCATAAAAAATGTTAAAAATAATTAACATAAAGCAACCATGATACATTCAACTTAAAAAAAATTATGAAAATTACGAATTCTAATTAATTCAAATGATTACTCTAAATGAACACAAGAATATGTTCATACTTGAATATCTTGTGCCAATGATACTTTTAGTTACTCAATAGTGATATAACTTTAATAAAAAATGGAATAATCTTTTAGAAATATTATATTCTAATCTCATAACCTCGGTTTCTGTTTGTATTTAGTGTCGATGACTGTATGTATATATATATCTGCATATGTATTCGTGCGCCAGTGGCGCTCTCGCTGGTGAGTTGAGGTTAGAGTGCCCATACTATATTTATCAGTGCTGCTTTTCATTAAATGGCGATAGTCTGGTAACGGTCAGGCAATATTTTGGCGCCAATTAGAAAGACAAGCTTAAAATATGGTCCTGATTATCACCTCATTACATGCCAAGTCAGGGCCTGCTCAGGTAGCCTGGGCAGGGCCTCATAATATATTCAGGCTACCTGAAAATTTTTCTAGTCAGGCGGTACCGCGTCCATGTGATTCCAGACTTACATTTGTCTTTATGAGCAAAATCAAAATTTTGGGTTGCTAGCGTTCCGTAGCGTAGTGGTTAAGGTTTATACGTTGTATCCCAAAGATCGCCGGTTCGAATCCCAGTGTAAGAAAAGGTTTTTTTAAGTGTTTAATTTAATTGCGAATAATTGTGAAGCGTGCGAAAATTAATATAAAAGCGGCTACATTATATAAAATTATATATGTATAGTATAAAATTGAAAATCATAATTGAAGTTCCATTAAACTCTAGTAAAATTGATACAACATTATTCGATTGAATCTTTTTCAATCAATATATAGAATTATATAATTATATAGAAAATCTTTGATCGTTTTCAATTGATTTCAATAGGTCATTTCTGGTGGATCCGAATGATGTCAAAAGAACGTGTCCAAAATACATCGTGTATTAGACTTCGGTTGAAGACGTCTTCGGGGTAACGTCAAATAAACGTCAACAAGGCGTTCGGAAATAGACTAATCCATTGTGTACGTCATGAAATAAGCGGACATTTTGGACGTTTCTCGGACGTGCCTTGGACGTCTTTTCGACCTTAAAAACTGACGTCTGTTCTTCAGAAAAATGAAGTTCATTGGACATTTCTTGGATGTCTACTGCTATTAAGGGTGGAAGTGTACGAAAAATCAATTGCAAAATCTCACCCTAACACACCAAAGAAAATTAATAAAAACGATCGTAGAACAATTATTTTAGAAAAATTATGTAAATAAACATTTTTTGTACCTACATGCCCAATATAAAAATATAACATGCCCAATTATAAAAAAAAAATAAAGATAAAAGAAAATTTTAGAGACAACAAAAGCAAAATATCGTTATGAGAACAGGGCGGAGACTAGCATTTCTTTTATACTTTGAATTTGCTTTTTAACCTCAAAAAAATTTTCACCATTTTATTAATTTATGCTTTACATTGGTTTTATGTAGTTTTGCGGGGCTTAATTAATAGATTTTTAAAATTCGACTTTAATTGAAAAAAGTTTCATCCCCAAAGATTATTTTGTTCTTAAGTTATCACCAACGCAAATTTTTGGGCGACTATTCCCTTTCGTTAAATTTTCGGCTGACGCTTATATATAGATATACAAATACGTACAAAAAGTGGAGCTGACTCTCTATAAAGATATACAAAGACGTTCAAAAGTGGATCCGACGCTATACATAGATATACAAATATATTCGAATTTCTTCCTGATATAAGTATATGTTAAGATATTTACAAGTAAAAACTAATAATACAATATGTAACGTGGAGAATAATAAAAAAATTTGATTTATAAGTGTAAACATAGAATTTCTACTTATTTTCAATTCGCCAATGCGTATGAGAATCCTGACGATTTACCAAATTAATATAATTTGTATATAAAAAAAAGTTATTTTAAAAATGAGACAATTTATATTCAGATTTTAGATGAATGTCAGTTTTATTTATAGTTAATTTTAATAACACATTATCTGAACTGAATGATTAACTTAAATATTTAAATTTTTAATTAATAATTTGTATAAAAAGGTCGTTAAAAAAGCATCTATCAAAGCGTAGACTCCACGTTACATTTTACAGCCTCTACCAAATAAATTTAGCTCAACCAATTCGAAATCTCTTGAAACGCATAGAAAAATAGTACTGGCGAGACACTTTTCCGGGTCAGAACTTAGAAAAAAACGCGAATGGCGATCACTTTAAATCGTACCAGATGTGTAAATAAACCGGTCTTAAAACAATTTTTTTTTCATGGAACTTAGAAATTTCATGGCTGTGGGACTTAGTTAATTTGCGAACTTGGTCAGATGAGATTTTGGCATGAGATCTCACATGAGATCTCACGTAAGATCTCACCTGAGATTTTTTAATAGGGTTGCGATAGTTTCTGGTAATTTTCACATAAATATTTTGTTATACTATTGATAGATTTAGAACACCGTAATTTGTATATAATCCATTATAGTCTCTAAGAAAGTAGTGAAATCTATAAAAATTACCTTTAAAAAGGTAAAACTTGTGGCGAGTATGATGTTTCTTCCCCAGCATAATTACATTTATTCTTGAATCAAATCCTAATAAAAATAAAATCTTTTTAGTTACTGTATCTATATAATCTATTATTGATAATGTAAAAAGTAAAATATATTTTTTGCTGCATAACGTTGAATTCATATTTCTAACCAAATAATGAATTCTTTATTACATTTTTGATATTATCTAAATTTCCCTACTGAAATATCTCACCTGAGATCTCAAGCCAAAATTTCATGTAATGGTTTTTTTTCTATTTTACACGTTTTAAAATAATCTTAGTCGATTAATGACTATTTTTGAAAAATTCAAACTTAGAAAGTTTTTTTAAAAAAGGAATATAAATTTTTTTGTTTCAAAAGGAAAGGAGGAATACAAATTTTTCTAAGTCAAAATTATTCAAAAATTTTCTGAGTTAAAATTTTTTTAAAATAGTTATTAATTGACTAATAATGGTTTAAAACGGGCAAAAGAGCGAAGAAATCATTATATGACATTTTCAATATCAAAAATGTAATAAAGAATTGATTATTTAGTTAGAAATATGAATTCGACGTTATGCAGTAAAAAATATATTTTACATTTTACATTATCATAAAGAGATTATATAGATACAGTAACTAAGAAAATTTTATTTTTTAATAGGATTTGATTTAAGAATAAATGTAATTGTGCTGTGGTAAGATATACAGTGCATATGCAAAGTTTACACATGGTGCACAATACACAGCGCATAAAAAAGGAAGGGCCGTGCACAGGTGAACAAAGTTGGAATCGGGGCTTTAGAGATTTTCGCTTATTGATATATACAAGAAAACTTATTATTTAATCAGTGTAATTATATCTTTAGTAACACGCAATATATATATGCATGTAAAGGTGTGTTCCGGGATTTGTAAAGAATTTCAGACAATGGTAGATTATGTTTTGTTTTAAAATTTTTAAATTGTATAGTAACCTAAAACCCCACAACCGCCGACCTCAATGATGTTCGCCTGCGGCGTCCGCTTCCGTTTCCGGTATGCCGGGACAGCCCGGAATCATCCAATTTTGGCACGTAATGGTGGGTTCCGGGACTTTACGTCCCGGAAACCACCGATATGGACAGATATTGTGATGCGTGGAAATTTAACGTGTAAATCTCACGTGTCTTCGCGAGTAGGTATCGCGCGTGGATAATAATCAAATAAATTAATTGCCATGCGCGCGCGAGGGAAGCACCTACCGGGGAGCTCCTGTTTGAGTCCGCGAGCGCGACAGAGACAGAGAGATGACGCAATCGAAAAGATCGGCGCGCACGCTTTCAGGACTCGGGAGATAGACTGCAGCTTTTGCCGAAGATGCACGCGTGAGAAATGATACAGTGTTTCGAGCGATGCAGAAATCGACCGGATATGGTGGGTGCGAAAAGCGTGGGTGAGAGTGACAACTTCGCGACTTCGACTGAAGAGGTCCTCTCTAAGGCTCGACTAATTTAGTGGGACGAGACAGGCGCATATTTCAGTTAGGGCTTGTGGGTGAACAGGCCGGCCTAACTTTCATACTTAGGAGCGGAGCGAGGAGTTTTGTCTAGGGACACGCCTCGTGCCAAGTAAGTACACTTGTATTTTGTGCGTGGCGAAAATATTGAAGCGTGGGGAGTGATTGAACGCCGGTTCAATCACTCTTGCTGTTGAATCTACCTCTCTCTCTCTCTCTCATATTCTCGCTCGACTGCGAGAACAGTGGTGGTACACCAGCAGACTAGCGAGCACGCAGGTGCAAAACTCACTGACAGTAGCAGCAGCGCTATTACAGACTGTGTATACCTGCCCTTTACAGTGGGAGGAGCGACAGGAGGATCAAAGTATCGATCATCCCCTCACTGGACGTAGAGTATTATTTTAGCGCGAATTTCATAAGAGAATTCGGCTCATTACATGATCCGCGTACAAACAAGCTGACTTCTAGGCAATATCACAGCCGGAAAAAGAGCGCAAGTGAAAGAGAGACAGGCGACGAGCAAACCACTCTTGGGGATACTGCATGCGTAAACCATAAGATTGATGATGGGGACTCTCGTCACATTAAATAAAGTTATGACCCATACTCACCGGTAATCAAAGCGGAGATGCACGTCAAAGTTCGAATTGATTTTAGAAAAGTCAATGCACAAATGACGTCAACAGACGGCTATCCTTTGAGAAGGATGGACGCCACATTCCGCAAGATAAGAAAGGCAAGGTATATCATTACGCTGGATGTGTATAACGCATACCACCTTCAATGCCTTAGATGACGAATCAAAGTCTATGACAGCATTCTCGGTAACTGGCATGGGACATTTCCAGTACACGAGGATGCCGTTCGGATTAGAAGACACTGGAACGACGTTCCAGCGCCTTATAAACGAGGTCATTATCATGTCAGAGCCGTTCCAGGATTATCTGGAACATCTCAAGATCGTGTTAGGCCGCCTTAAACAGGCCTGCCTAATGATAAATAGGCGAAAGTGTCACTTCTTTCAAAGTGAAGTGAAGTATCTGGGGGTGGTGCTGAACCAAGAGGGTTTTAGCCCCGATCCTAAGCGATAGGATACACGGTACCGAAGAATCTGAAACAGCTGTGAAGATTCATGGGTATGGCTTCGTGGTACAGGAGATTTCTGAATAATCTCGCCATATTCACAGATCCGCTCACGCAACTTAAGAAGAAGGATCGTAAGTATGAGTGGACGGATCAGCATTAGTTAGCGTTTGAGTAGGTGAAGGCGCTGATAGCCTCTGCTCCAGTGCTTCAAATACCCGATTTTAAAAGGAAGTTTAGTATACAAACTGATGCGAGTGACAATAGGATTGGAGCAGTGTTACTGCAGTTCATCGGAGAAGATGAACATATATTAGAATTTTTTTAACAGAGTTCTCTATCCAACTGAAAGGAATTACAGTATAACAAGGATAATTAATTAAGTTAATTTCCACGCGAGCGCGCGCGAGGGAAGCACCTATCGGAAGGGGGTTCCTGTATGAGTCTGAGAGCGCGAGAGAGGTAGAGTGATGTCGTGATCGAAATAATGGGCACGCGTGCTTCCAGGACTCGGGAAAAAGACCGCAGTTTTTCCCGGGAACAGACGCGTGAGATGCTGCATGAAAAAATACGGTGTTTCGAGCGATCCAGAAATCGACGTATATAGTGTGTGCAAATAGCATGGCTGAGAGTGACAGTTCCGAGACTTTGACGGAAAAGTTCCTTTTGGAAGATCGACGAATTTTGCCAACGTATAGTTAGACGAGAGTGTCCCACATCTCGGTCATAATTTGAGGGTGAACGAACCGGCCGGCCGTTCGCAGCTAGGAGCGGAGCGAGGAGTTTTATCTAGGAACACTCATCGCACCAAGTAAATACGCTTGTATTTTGTGCGTGGCGAAAAGAGAGAAGCGTGCGATTAAATAAAATAGAACAAAAGCATATATATAAAAACGGCATTTTGAGGCTCATACGTCCACTCGCATACCTTTAAAACTTTGAGGATTATATAAAAAATCCTCAAACTTCCTTACGTATACTTACGTATACTTTGAAAAATTCGAATAAATTCAAAAATAAATGGTTTATAGAGAAATAAAGTCTCTAATATACAGTAATTAGACAGTATCTAAATTCAAAAGTAACCCAACTACTCCTAAAAAAGCCCCCACCCGGGCCGGTTTATGGAGTATGTGGGGCTCGTTTGAGCCATACCTCAAAGTGCTGCTTTTGGTATATTTATATGAATGCATAATATCTCAAAAATATCGTGTTAAAATTTCAAATCGATCGGAGAAAAACTGACGATGTTATGAGCATTTGAGCATCCGTGGCTCCAGGCCGGGTTTCTATACCTACTCGACAGCTATGCGACGCGCTCCCTTGGCGCGCTATTGTATTCATTTATAATCCGTAAATTGATTTCATGATAGCAGCGTACTGCTACTTTAGTAAATTGTGTAAAGTGTGATGGAAAAGTTGCATTTCAAACATGCAAAAAAGAAGGTCTTCGTTTCAATATCAAAGTTACATGTGAAAAGTGTAAACAGCCTCATTACATTCTATCTAGTGAAAGAATAAATTCTGGCACATATGATGTCAATTATCGATTTGCTTTCGCAATGCGAGTGTTAGGCTTAAGTTTAGTTGCTCTATGGACCTGGCATCGACGACTCTGTGCGAGTATAAAAAAATTATCGAGTTTTATTTTGAATTTTTTAGTGTACTAATCTTGAACAGTAATTTTGAACAGTACTTCTTCACATAATTCACCAGGTATCCCTGGGAGCTTTTTTGTTTTTTTTAATAATAATTAATCGTACAATAACAAATAAGCCGATTTTTTTTACCGAAAATCGGTTTTTTGGCTTAAGAGTTATGATGTACACCGAAAAACATCTTTTTTTTTGACGGGCCTCTGGAGATTCACTGTCACTCGCTCAATTTTCAATATTTTGCAATGAAAATGTAGGAAAATATTGTTCAAATATTGCATTATTATCTGGAAATTGGCTGAATAAACTAACACTATCCGTATCACCAAAAAAAATTCTTAAAATCATGCCTTTTTTCACCGAATTAACTTTACCTCCCCCCCCCC
>UELU01106485.1:0-14526 GCA_900490025.1 Megastigmus dorsalis
TCTCTAAGCAGCGAATTCGAAGGTCTGAGCTACGGAGTTCGCAATGTATAACGTCGAAGAAAACACCTACGTGTGACGCTGCGATCTTCGCTACTTTTAACAGCGAAGCTCGAAGCTATGAGCGACGATACTCCGAAGCGTGTAGGCTCGGCAGGAACATCGCTGCTTGTACCTTCGACATTCGCTACTTTGAGCAGCGAAGGTCGAAGCTTTGCAGGTATATGTTTTCATCGACGTTATATACTGCGAACTACGCTGCTCAGACCCTCGATTTCGCTGCTTAGAGCAGCGAAGCAATCGTGGCTAAAAGCAGCGACATTTCCTTCGTAGCTTAAAGCTGCGAAAAGTTTTTCAGTGTATAAAAGAGGGTATAATAATACGAAATGCATCACTTATCAAAAACCACCAAAGCGCCACACAGTATCAACCAATAATGGATAAGAAAATTATTTTGAATATTATTATTAGTGTGCTAGGGTTCGCACTGGAGCGAAAACCGGTGGTACGGCTATTTTGCGGCGAAAAGTGGCAAAAAAATCTTAGACTCTACACAAACTCGGCGTTATTTAAAAAACTTCGAGGCATTATTGATCTTTGCAGTTTACGCACCATCATGATCATGTATAATCGCGGAATTTACGGAGACCAAGATGCTGTCATAAGAATCATCGGAGATTGCCTTACCAGACGAGGCCTGAACGATAAATCATTAGCTTATCAACTTATGCTGCAATATAGAGCGATAATAGGTAGGTTATGGTCTAATTAAATAATTAAAGATAATATTTACATTACGAAGATACATTTCATACTTATTCATATGCATCCTAAATAGTTACATAAAGTCAAACATATGTGCAGGGATGGTGGCAGGTATTTAGGCTCTGTACTCATACACACAGCGCCCACATAGCTGTAACTATCCAGACATCTGTGCATGGATGGATGCAGGTTCTTAGGCTATGTACTCGTACATATAGAACCTGTATAGCTGCAATTATCCAGACATCTTCGCATGGATGGAGACAGGCATTTAGGTTCTGCATGCGTGCATACAACTCCTACGTATCTGCATCCATCCAGACGTCTGCGTATGGCTAGAGATAGACACATACACAAACGTACACACGCACATACAAGTTTTAGTTCGTACATAAGACTCTGCGGTCGCACATAACTTTTTATGGCATAAATATGATTTCAATTACTCAATTGACCGCGTAAATATATTTTTTAATTGCAGGATTAGATCAAATGTTTGCAGATAGTGAAGGTGATGCTATTCTTGCCATCTAGGCGAGGAACACGATTCATTGATTAGTGCAGGCACAAAGTAGGTGTGAAACAAGGCAGAATACACCTGCAGCTGTTGCTTTAAACTCTTCTTGGTCGGAGGAATCCTCAGATACAGTAGATGTATCGGGTGATGATACTAGTGACGCGGAAAATGAATTTAAGTGTTCGGACAAACAAAATACCCTGAAAGCTTATCCAGAAGAGTATTTAACGACTGTGAAATTGTAGCTAATAACACGCAACAGCAGGTAGGTGGTGGCCAGCAAAAGAGCGATAATGAGTCGATGTCTCATATTACAATCCATGAGGAAATATTGCAATTCTACAGGCGGTTTCAGCTGGAAGGACGAGAATTTAAGGTTTCCATAACACAGCCACCACCCGATGCAGACGTCTACGCATGGTTGGAAGCAGCTATTCAGGCAATGTATCGGCATGTGGGCGGCAGTGCAGCGCCCACAGATTATATAGGAATGTCCATACATTCAGGACGTTTCCGCCAAGGAGCAGTATGTCTTTCATTTAGATTAGTGCAAGATTTTACGCCTAACGACTTATTCGACATGCTATCAAGTGTCGCGCAGAGCAATGATAGTTTTGAGATAGACGATACGCTTAAAGTTACTGCTAATATTGTTTCCGTACCTGTTGGTAGAGGGCGTGCAAGTCTCATGTCGGATCAGGTATCCAAATGATCGATTCTGACTATTAATAATACTGATAGTCTTTGTCGCCCTCGCTCACTTGTCGCCGCTCACACACATGCTAATCGGGGGCAAATCCGAAGCGGCACACTGCAAACTGAGTGGAAAAATATTAGATGGATCTCGGATAAATATCAAAAGGAGCAAGCTGAAAAACTTGTAGAAGCAGCGGGCGTTGTCGCGCCAGATATAGGGTGTGGTATGAAAGAAATCGAGAAATTTTAACAATATTATACGCCTTTTGACGTTGCGATTGTTGTTTACTCGTTCAAAAATTTTGCTCGTGGATACAAACCCTTATACGATGGTGCACAATTTGTACAGAATGCTGGCAATACTGTTAGGTACACACTCCGAGTAATGTATTATGAAGAAAAAAAGCATTACCAGCCTATTCTCAATTTACTTGCAGCTTCAGGCAGCCGAGCGTACTGCGTGCATTGCAATTTGAAATGTACACGGAAGGAAGACCATAAATGTGCGCAAAAATGTTCATAATACCTGCAAAATTCATCTTGTGAAATTAATCAAGACAAGATAGAATGCCCGCAATGTGGGAGAATATTTTTTGGTCAATTGTGCTTTTCACAGCATTTAGAGGCAAAATCTTTCGACAAAAATCATACAATCATCGGGAGTATTAAAATTTGCAGGAAATGCTGCAAAACGGTACGAAGTAATGATAAAGTGCCGCACGATTGTGACATTATTTTCTGCAAAATTTGCAGTTCAAGGAAGCCGCTAGATCATTTATGCTACGTACAGCCTATTAGCGAAAATAAACAGCGTAAAACCAATAAAGTTACGCTATATTTATTTTATGACTTTGAAACGCAACAGTCAGAGTGTAAGGGGTGATGATAAAGTAAAGTTGCACGTGCCAAATTTATGCGTTGTTCATCCAGTTTGTACCGCTTGTCTGGGTGATGAAAACATAGCAAATATGTGCGACGTTTGTGGTGTAAGGGAATACGTATTTACCACTCATCTTGTTAAACAGCTCGTGGATCTGGCTTTGGAGCGCCGAAAAAGTGTAAAAAAAAACAGTTTGCATAGCCCACAACGCCCAAGGTTTCGATGCACAATTTATCCTGCAGCACCTGGCAAAACGTAGCGATATTAGAAATAAGCCAGCGATAATTTTAAACGGCACGAAAATAATTTTAATGGAGATTTTACACATGAAATTTGTCGATAGCTTAAACTACTTCCACATGAGTTTGAGTGCTCTACCGAAGGCAGATGGCTTGGGAAGTATCGAAAAAGGTACATTCCCCCATCTTTTCAACACTCCTGAAAATCAGAAGTACGTGGGTTCAATGCCTCCAATATCAGCATATTCACCGGACTCGATGGGCGTGAAGGAACGTAAAGAGTTTTGACAATGGCACAGCGAAAAGAGCCAACAAAATTATATATTTGATTTTTAAAATTAATTAATAAAATATTGCAAGTAAGACGTTAAAATATTGCGGCTAGCCTGTCTTGCATATAGAAAAACATTCATTGCGTGCGGATCAACGGACCCATTTGCAGAGTGCACAACAATTGCATCATCCTGTATGAGAGTATACAGAAAAAAATTTCTGATACCTGATACCATAGGTATTATTCCGCAGGGAGGGTATAGACTGTGTAACAAGCAGTTTTTAAAGGCTCTTCAGTGGCTCAGCTGGATGGAAAAAATAATGAATCATCAGATTCAATGTTCATTGTGCTCTAGGGAAAAGCGGCTACCGGAAGGCCCTCTAGTGGATGGCTATTGTGTGCTAGATGATGGTAGCAAAGTGGTTTTACAATTTCACGGTTGGTATTGGCACGGCTGTATTAAATGCTACACCACAACCAGGGCTGTGACTCTCGCTGATGCGAGCACAATGGTTGAGCGGTATGCAAGTACGGTTAGGATATTGGAAAAAATCAAAGCAGCTGGTTACCATCTAAGTTTGATCGTGAATGCACGCAAAACGAGGAGATGACGAAACACATCAAGGAGAAAACACGAAAATGACATTCACCGCTTGATCCTCGATATGCGTTTTTTGGCGGCCCAACAGGCAACACTGTGAAATCATATGACGTCAAAGAGGGAGAAACGATCAGATACGTCGATGTGTGCTCGCTGTACCCATACATCTGCAAATATGGCCGATACCCTGTCGGTCAGCCCACTCTCTACATTGGCGAAGAGGAGTGCCGTCAGCTGACAGGGTCCAATAACGATGTGTCAGGTATCGAAGGCTTGACTATGTGCGAAGTGCTGCCACCAAGAAGCCTCTATCATCCTGTACTGCCTGTAAGAATGCATAGCAGACTGTTGTTCCCGCTATGTCGCTCGTGTGCCGAGGCACAGGCTCAAAACGAATGCAGTCACGAGGATGCGGAGGAGCGAGTTTTTATCGGCACGTGGGTTGCAGACGAGGTGACAAAAGCAGTGGAGTTGGGTTACATTGTTCGAAAAGTGCTTAAAGTATGGTCGTATAAAATTATACAATTTAGTAGAGTGACAGGCGGAGGTGGTCTCTTTCACGCTTACATAAACAAATTTTTTGCCGAAAAGACATACGTTTCGGGGTATCCACCAGAGTGCAACAATGACGAGGATCTGAAGAACCGCCATATTGTTGAATTTGAGCGTCAGGAGGGTATTAAACTCGATAAAGACCGGATCGACTTCAATGCAGGATTACGGTCGGTGACAAAACTGTATCTGAACTCGTTGTGGGGCAAGTTTGGTCAAAGAGAGAATATGTCGAAGACTGAGATGCTAGCTGGTGAGTCAGAAAAACTGCTTTAAATGCTTGTCAGTCCCGATATCGAGGTAAACTCTGTTCTGCCAATCGATGATAACACTATTTATGTGAACTATCACTACAAAGATAGCGCTCCTGAGACTTCGCCATTATGTAATATTGTCGTCGTAGCATACACCACAACGCTTGCCCGATTAAAACTTTTCTCATATCTGGAGCCACTAAGAGAACGCGTCCTGTATTATGATACGGACTCGATTATTTATGTACGTAAAGAGGGCAGTGACGCTTACGAGACATCAACAGGTCCGTTCCTAGGTGATGTTACTGACGAATTGGCAGGCTACGGCAATGTTACGCACATAATATCCTTTGTTTCGGGTGGCCCAAAATTTTATGCCTATAAATTTTTAACACCCGATGGCACAGAGTCCTGCGTTTGCAAGGTGAAGAGTTTACGCTTAAATTCTAAAGCAAGCGAGAAAATTAATTTTGACTCCGTGCGTAAACTCGTAAAGGGCATATTACCTCCGTTGTTTGTATCTTATGAAGCGATAATGCGTACAACACATCACGACGTCATAACACGGAGTGAATGTAAAATTTGCGAGCCCATTTATGCTAAACGGTGTTTTGTTTCACCCGAAAAAAGTTATCCTTATGGTTATAAAGTCTAAAACACGCCCAGACACACGCGCACGCATACACGCACTAGCGCTATAGCCGCTCGCGCATGCGAGTAAGATGGCTGGCCTCCGGCTAGCGATTTAATCGCTCGCGTATGCGGGTAATATAATTAGCCTCCGGCTAGCGCTATAGCTGTACGTGTATGCGAGCAATATGGCTAGCCTTTGGCGAGCGCTAGAGACGCTTGCGCAAGCGCGAAGCGGCCGCGGCGGGGTGTCTCTCCCGCGCGCGCCCCCCACGTCAAGTTCTTCTTCTTCTTCTTCGAGAGTGGACCTTATATAAGTACAACCGACGAGAGTATGAACTGGTTAGTCGTAAAAATGGATGTACGCTGGAAGCATCCGTGGACATCGATGATTTGCGGGCCCACATTGTGTGGTAAAACGGTGTTTGTAAAGAATTTTCTCAAGTACATTGATCGTATGAGTGACACCCCGTTTGGCCGAATATTGCTCTACTACAGCGAATGGCAGCCTACTTACAAGGAATTTGGTGAAAATATTGAATTTCACGAAGGTCTGCCAAAGAGCGAAGATTACACCACGGATCCCGGGCCTAAACTCCTGATTCTCGACGATCTAATGCGGGAATCGTCGTGTGGTGCGTTGGCTAATCTTTTTACCAAGGGCAGTCATCACAATAATCTGAGCATCATATTCATTTTGCAAAATCTCTTTCATCGCGGTCAGCGTGAAATCTCCTTAAACTCAAATTACATAGTTATTTTCAAGAATCCGCGAGATCGTGCACAAATACAACAACTGGCAGGACAGCTCTGCCCGGATCGGCCAAAATTCTTGCAAGAGGCCTACATGGATGCAGTATCCACACCGTACAGCTATCTGCTCATAGATCTGAAACAGGAGACACCTGAAAATTGCCGATTTCGCACGTGTGTGTTCCCCTTTGACGAGTAACAGTATGTATATGTCCCACGTGGCAGTGGTAGCAGAGGAGGAGGGCAGATAAAAAACACGGCATCGTCGAGTGACGTGCCAGTCGTTGGTCTGTGATGGGTCTGACAACACGTAGTCGCAATCGTTGCCCAATAGGGCGAAAATACTTTGATATATTTAGAGTTATGTGCCACATCGATAGTCATCAGAGGATCGCACTTCTACACAAAGCGGATTCCAAACTCGTCTCCTACATTTGCGGAAGCGCTTTAAATATTTTGCAGGGTAATATACCTTTCAGCAGACTGTATAGAAACAGATTATGAAAACACGCGCCTATCCTACGAAAACTTGCTATGCCAAACAGGAGTCTGATGGCAAGGAAAAATTTGCTGATTAAGACGGAGGCTATCGTGCCTGTAATAGTGAAACCTATATTGTCGATATGGAACACGCAAGAACAATGATTTTGATCCCCTAAGAATGCATTGAGAGGGTAAAGCGATATTTGCCAGCAACAACAGCGTCATCTGTCAGTACTTTGGTAAGAGTGTCCGAACCCCCGGAACGACAACATCGCGCCTCGACGAAGATATGAGTAAAATTTTGACTTTACCTATAGAGGAGAGGGAAAAATGTTTTATGTACGAGAAAGCACTGCAGAGGTTTTTACATTTTAAAGCAGCCACTGACGATGCTAGAAATTCCAACGGCACATCGATCAACAGTATTTCACGCAAACCAGACGCGGAAATCTCCGATACGAATACACGCGTAGAGGCAGACGTCTTCACCGAGTCTAATTCATCGGATAATCTGGACATTCTCGATACCATCCCCACGAAGTATGCCGCAAATGCTGCAAATTTAATTAAACTATTGCGAAACACCGACTCTATCACATGATCGCGGTGTAATATCGATAGATGGCAGTGTTACTCGTGGAGCAAACATTATCGACCTTGTCAACGATGCTATGAGGCATAGAAATAAGCCACCACCGTGCGGATACGATCAGTTTGCACGCATACTTCGAGAGGCACACGTGGCCAGGGAATTCATAGGTAATAAGACTCTCTGGAACGCTGTCGAGGCATTGTCGTCATCAGAGGATTCTTTCGTGTTTCAAGACGAACCTCACGATATAACTGATAAAGAAGAGGTATTGGGGGTAATTGGTGGCGTCAACGACACAGATTCGTCCTATTTAGCCTATAAAAAAGGTGAAATAAAAAGAAAAAGAAAAAATCACGAGGAAGGGGTAGAATTGCGGGTACAAAAAACACCAACACTACAGCCTAAGAAAAGTCGATTGATAAAACCGTCAAAAATACAACTGGGACCATGGATTCGCCTAAGGGACGACGAGATGTAGAGGGCGCTATAAACGACATGTCTACACCATCGTCGTCCTCTAAATCTTTCACGGATGCCTTGATCAGTATTGTACCCTTTGAGATACATCTACCGGGCTACGAATTTCTAGGCCCAGGTACGCATTTTGAAGAGCGGTTGGCACGTGGTGAAACACGCATAAATCCACTAGACAGAGCATGCCTCGAGCATGATATTGCGTACTTTGATAAAAGTAATCAAGACCATACCAAAGCGTCTATTACCTGAGTGTGCCTTTTCGCGCGTGTTGTCCGAAACGTCAGTTCGCGAGGAGAAAGCAGCAGCCATGATGACTGTTTTCCGCATGGTCAGCAAAATTGCTTTTGATAAGTTTTATAAACGTATAAGAAATCTTGTTACAAGTAAGCGTGGTAGGAAACATAAAAGGTAAGTGAGTAAGAGAAAGTCAGATGGAGAAGACGCTTGAGCATCTTTATTACGATCTGCCTGCCCCATCAGCGTATGCTGGCGGGTATAAGGTTGCACGTGACGTAAGCAAAAAATATAGTCCGGGGCAGGTTTCGCAATGGCTCGACGCTCAGGATTCTCACAATCTGCACAGACTGGTGCGACATCGATTCCCACGACGTATCTACAATGTTTTAGAACACCAATGCACACCACAGGCATTGGCAGTTACAGTAGTAGTAAATACCCCTATTAGTTAGGCGCAGGTATAGGTGGTTTTATGAAAGGTCTATACCTACGTGCAATACCTAAACTTAAGGAAAAACTCAAAGAAGGAGTGGCGAGAGCCCGTAAAGAGGCTATCCACAGTGCTGCCAACATTGTGCATGACATTGGCATACACTATAAGCCAATCAACGAGTCACTTCGTAAACGTATAGGAGGGGGGGGGGGATTTGCGAGAAGTGACTGAACTTGGTCAGAAAGTGCATACGAAGTTTGCGGTTTGGAATTCTTCGAAAAAGAAGCAGAGAGAGAGAGAGTCGAGCTGTTTTGTAATTCGCATAGCGCAAAAATTGATACGTATAAAAGTTCCAGTCAAATTTACCTGATTTAACGTACACGTGTGCTCTCGAGGCGTAGAAACTGAGAAATGCGACTTTCTTATTTCTCAAGTTTCAGATGCTTGCACATTGTTTTAAAACAGTTTTATGTGCACCTCGAATAAAAAAAAATATCCGGGCATAATATAATATGCAATCTATTTATAAACGTTGCATGTAAAAGAATATGAAACTTATTTTCTGCTTGCACTGGTTTTTAATGTCGGCACCAGACATCGGCATTTCTAATGTAACACCGAGGCTCACGACCGTGTCGGAAAAAGGCACAAGTACTCCACCTCCCATATCAATCTCTGGTAATCCTATTTTGACCAAATCATTAACGTATTTACGGGATCCAAATAAAATTGCTTTAGTCTTGCCAGCATTGAGTTCACCCGCAGGAGCTTGTAGGTAAATTTGGAGGTAATCGTCATATAGAATGTGCTTGACCGCCCCATGATCAAAGAGGTCTTTAAGGTCATTGATATAGAGTCTCAAGAGCAAAGACTCGAGGACCGACCCCTGTGGAGAGAGAGAGAGAGAGAGAGAGAGAGAGAGAGAGAGATGGATTGAAGTGCATATGCGCTGGAGGTGATGACTCATACTCCAATATTAATTTCGCTCGGGAGAGTGAGTGTGAGAGAGAGAGAGATATTAAAGCGTTCGTGTCAAAGAGTGAGAGTTGCACATACGTTTGAGGTGGTGACTCATACTCCAAGAGTGCACAGTCAAGGGACACGTGCAAGATCGTGATCAATGCACCGACTGTAGCCCGTCACTCAGCAGGCTTGGCGTCAAGGTCAAGCATCACTACTACTGATAGAGATGTAGAGATAGAGATAGAGAGATAGATAGAGAGATGATGAAAGAGATAGATAAATAGAGAGTAAGAGATAGAATTAGAGAGATATATAGGTAGGGATACAGATTGGAAGATAGAGATAAAGAGATAGAGATAAAGAGATAGAGATAAAGAGATAGAGATAAAGAGATAGAGATAAAGAGATAGAGATAAAGAGATAGAGATAAAGAGATAGAGATAAAGAGATAGAGATAAAGAGATAGAGATAAAGAGATAGAGATAAAGACATAGAGATAAAGAGATAGAGATAAAGAGATAGAGATAAAGAGATAGAGAGATAGAGATAGAGAGCTAGAGAGCTAGAGAGCTGGAAATAGAGTAATATAGATAGAGTTAGAGAGATAGACAGCATGAAATTGAGAGATAGAGTTACATGCAAATTTGAAAATTCACGAGGAAAATATTCTTTTGAATTTCATAACAATTCCAAAACTTATCAAATAATGCATATTCGGGATTATTGCCGAAGAAATATTAGATATTAGATATTAGAATAAACCACTTCGAAGAATTGACAGGTGAGGACATTAATACAAAGGTGGATGGACTTGTAGACTACGGACCAATAAAAAAAGGAAAAATAAAGGGTATCCTGAAGAACCATCGTCTCAGTTTTAGTACTCGACCAGGACGATTTTTATCATAGCAGCATCAGCTTATTCGGAAAAATCAAACCTTATTTTTTGCAAAGACGTATCCGATATCAGTGCAACAGCGAGAAAAGGCAGATGACGCGATTGAGAGGATGCTTCAATACGATATCATGGAGGGATGGAATAGTCCATATATAAATCCAGAGGTAGCAGTAATGAAAAAGAGTGGATGGGTGCGTTTGAGAACCTTACCGAGAAATACTTTGAGAAAGTGATGTTTTGCAGAAAGGAAATATAATTTTTGGAACACGTACTAACTACCGAAGGGATAAGGCTAGAGTCATAGAAAATAAAAAATATAAATGATTTTCTAACTCTAAAGAACGCTCTGCAAGTTAAGGGATTTTTGGAACTTATAAACTTTTGTTCAAAGTTGATAGCCTAAATAGCACACTAAGTACAACCTTTATATAAAAGAATTAATGGCAAAAAGTAATTCATATGAAGAGAAGTAGAAAAACGAGTTTTTCATAAATTGAAAGACCTTTTCAGTTAAGATGTTTCATTTTAACTATAGATAGCAATAATTTCGAATTAGCAGCCAAATTATGCCTAGAAGATGAACAAGAACATCCTAGGATAATTACTATGGCCACTAGAGTGTTACATGGAGCAGAATAATGGTACATTACGACCGAGCTTGAACTCTTAACAATTATATGGGCATTACATAAGTTCAAACGCATCTATTGGCATCAAAAATTAAAATACAAACTTATCATAAGGCGCTTTTCTTCTTAGCTACGTGCAAATTTCTGAGTGGGTGTTTGACTCGATTGTCACTGGCAATCCAGGATTCCGATATCCTCGTGAAATATATTGAAGAAGAAAAGAACGTAATAGCGGATAATTTGAGCCGGATACCAGAACAATTGTGCAGCATATGAGAAAACGAAACCTTAATCGCAATATTGTTAACTAGAGACCTAAATAAGGAATTCACGAAAAATTTAAAAGATATTCATCGACATTTTGAGTTATGTTTTTAAAGTAGCAGATGAATTTAAACGACTCAATGATATCGGTGGTGGATTATTCGACGATGTAGATCCATAATCGAAATGTTTTATGCAATTATTCAGAGTTTACAAACTTAAATATTTTTTTTTCGAATATAAAAGTGCATAGTACTGCATGGAGAACGTATGAACACTCACCTTCCATAAAGTCGTGCATTATATCCACGCTACCATTTTCAACAATATGAAAGTTTTTAACATCGTGAAATACGCACTTCTCTTTTATATCCGTCAACTTAACATTTTCTTTTTTCACATCTGCACAATAATTATGTACAGTTCGAAGTTTTTCTTCTACTTCAACAGTTAGATGTGAAGTCTTTTGCACAGTCGTCTTACAGATTCTGCAAAAGTAATTGCATGAGAACGACTGTACAAATCCAAAAATTTCGTCTAGCCCAAGGTTATCACCTAAGACTAAAATTAATTTAAATTTAATATTCCTTATAATACAGCCGTCATCCACTTCAATATCCACAGTTGATAAAAAATTAGCTTCTTCGATAAGTCTTTCAAATTCCTGAGAATTACTGACTATTTTTTTATCAGCTGCATGAATAACATGCAGACAAAAATAGCTCTCAAGCTTTAAGCCATTTGTGGTGGAAGGCATGCTAGTTGAGCCTACACAGCACCGAATTTATTTTTTCCCGCGCTGCTGTCCAATGCATTACCACATTCCAATTCATCATAGTAGATGTAAAACGGCAGCACAATTTCGCTACCGAATATCGGACAATATTTATCCTGCCATAGATTAACTTGCATTATATTACTAATTACTTCACTAGGTTCCATCGAAAGTTGTTGAACATAATCTAATATGTTCAATAAAATACCTGGTGTTTCTAGAAACGTCTTTAAAGTTTTGCGTAGCGGAATCCAAACCGCGTGCACAGGTTGAAACATCAATATCTTTTCATTCTCAACTAGCGTCAGCTGTAATACATTCCCTATATCCGTAATGTAAATCCGTAAATAAAACCGTTTTGACTCTGAATTAATTTTTTCAAATAATTGACTGTAATCACGAAAAATCGATTCTAAATTTACAATAGCCTATATAGAAAGATTTTCATTCTGCAAAGCATTTAAAATATCATTTTTCAACGATGGCAAATACATTTTTTTGTGAAAGTTATCAAAAAAGTGAATGACGGTATCAACAACGCTCCTTGGTAAATTTGGATCGCCATAAAGGTTTAAAATAAAGTAAGAATATGGTTTATGAATGTTAACAAAGCCATTATATTTTTAATTTACAATAAAAATACAAAAATCTAATACAAAACTATGATCGGGGGAAAAAATGGCCAGCGTCCAGTAAACACGTGTAGAGAGTGCATTCTCGGAAAAAATAGAGTAGAAAGTGAATATAGAGGAAAAGTAGAGTGCTAGTGAACAAAAAGGGAAGGTGCAATAAAATAGTTCGGTTTGCAAAAGAGTTGGGAAAGAAAGTTAAAGACAAGAAGAGAAGAAAGTGCAGAGAAAACTTAGAGTAGAAAAGTGAGGTTAGAAAGGACTAGAGAAATGAGGGGCAAGGTCGATTGGAGATTGAGAAATGGGATGTATAGAATATTAGAGGTATTGAAAAGAGAAATAAAGAAAGGAAGAGACACAAGGGGGAAAATAAAAAAGGCGAGGGAAACACTGGAAGATGTATTAAAGGAAATACAGGAAGACAGAGAGGAGATAAAAGAGCGAATGGAGCAAAGCACGAAAAAGAATAGCAAATTAATAAAGGAGATAGGGGAAAAGATAAAAAAAATGCCAAGAAGAAATGGAAAAGCTAAAGCAAAAATGGAAAGGACACGAAACTAGGTGCAAAAGGGAACGGGAAAATGAAGATAAAATAGAGGTGGACGAAAGGTTGGAGGACGTGGAAGAAAGGATGGAGGTCATGGAAAAGAAGACGCAAAACCATAAGAAACTAATAGAAGAAAAGGAAAGAAAAAGGATTAAAAACAATGTAATTATAACAGGGATTGAAGATTGGGACGATGAGAGCAAGATAGAAGTACAAGTTGAAAGGTGGTTTGAGGAAAAATTGAGAATTAATCCGAAAATAAAAAAAGTATGGAAAATAAGGACAAAGAAAAGTATGATAGGTATAGAATGTGAAAGCTGGAGCGAAAAAATGAAAATTATGGTGAATAAAGAAAAGTTAAGAGGAACCAGGGTATATATAGAAGATGATCTAACGAGACAGGAAAGAGAAATGCAGTGGAAAATTAGAGAAATGAAAAGAGATATGATTGAAGCCATGAGAACAGGAAATATAAAAGAGAAACATGTAATGAAAGTGGCATACGGAGTATTATACGCAGAAAAGGATATCTTGGTATGGAATGAAGAGAAAAATGTGCTAGACTGGGTTAAGGGAATGGAAGAGGCATCGAGAAGAGCTAGAAAAAGAAAAAAGAGGAAGAAAAGAAAATAGAAGAAGAAAAGAGAACGGAGGAATAGGAGAGATGAAAGGTAAAAAGCAGAAAAAGGTAGATAAAGAAAGGAAAAAATTGGTGGAGGGAGAGAGAAGAGGGACATAGAGAAGGAAGGTATAACAGCCCAAATCGAGACAGAAGGAAGGAAAGAGGTCAAGAGAGAAGAACAAAGAAGAGAGATAAGAGTTGATTAAAGAAAATAAAAAGAAAATAGGATAAGGAGAGCGTAGGATAGATAGGAAAAGAAAAAGAGAAAAGAAAAAGAGCGAGAATAGGCAAATATGAAAATGAAGTATATAGAATAGAGAGAGAAGATAAACACTGGACGGCGACCAGAAGGAAATAAGCTAAGGAATAATACATTTGTAAATGTAAAATATGTAAAACTCAAAGTTAAAATAAAGATTGATTATTATTACAAAACTATGTTCAGTCGTCTTATACATATAAAATCTCTTAAAATGTCTAGCATTTTAATCACGCTTTAACAATCTAAACCTTCCGCTCATTTGTTTGGCGTTACAACTAAATTTTGTTTCAAATTATGAATACATCTATTAATAACTTGATATGCTTTGTTGACAAAAAATAGCGATTTATTGTGTTGTGTAACGTTAAGACCTTCCCCCGGATGCTCGAGTATACCAGGGTTTTAGGGAAGGGGTGAACTCGTGAATAAATAGTACAACTGTTTATGAAAAGTAATAAAAAATAAAGTAGTTTATTCCATTGATGGTGGTGGAGGACATTTAGAGATGTCTGAAACAAAGTAAAAATATGACGAGTTGTAATTATCGGCGATTCTCA
>UELU01106495.1:0-11043 GCA_900490025.1 Megastigmus dorsalis
GAGGAAAGGCCCCATGGATTGGCACTGAGCTTCAGCTACTCATCAACAAACGCAACGCCACGCATAGACGGTATAAAAGGACTGGGAGTGCCGCTCTACTGGACGAATTTCTTCACTTGCGCAATGAGGTCGAGGTGCGCATGGATCAAGAGCGTACCTCCTTTCTTAGTAACCATCTTTCTGACGCTCTTGATCATGGGAAGGATATTTGGAGTGAAATGCGTAATCTTGGCCTCTTACCTAAGAGCAAGGAGGAGCTAAATGGTTTCACCCCGGACGAGCTCAATACACACTTTGCGGGGGTGTCAATCTCGCCTAATGAGGACATAGATAGCGTACTAAACATCATACAGTCTGCATCTGATAAAGGTTTTGCATTTCATCCAGTTACTTTTCCAGATGTAGTTCTCGCCATGTCTCACTTTACATCTCAGGCGAGGGGTGTAGATGGCATACCGCATAGTGTTGTGGTGAAGTCTCTGCCAGTGTTGCGGAATTATATAGTCCGTTTATTTAATTCCTCCTTTGCTTAGGGAGTCTTTCCGAGAGCTTGGAAACGGGTGCAGTGCAGTTAGTGGTCTTAAAAAAGATTTCCACCCCATCTTAAGCTTCTGACTTTCGTCCTATTGCCGTACTGTGCTTCCTCTCCAAGGTACTCGAGAAGATTGCACACTCCCAAATCATTAACTATCTCTCCAGGACCGGCATTCTCGATCCCTTACAAGCAGGGTTCAGACAGTATCACAATACTCAGACAGCCCTACTTAAGCTGACTGACGACATACGAAGAGGCATTGATAGAAGGATGATCACCTTGCTGTTGCTTTTCGACTTCGGCGAGGCGTTTGACACCATCTTTCCTTCGATACTATTGAGTAAACTGCGTGATCTTGGGTTCTCGAGGTCTGCACTCCTGTGGATTAAATCGTATTTACAAGGTCGTACTCAACGCGTATTATCTAGAAATGGCTGTTCCTCGTGGGTTGAGACAAATTTGGGTGTGCCACAGGGGTCGGTCCTCGGGCCTTTACTCTTCAGTCTCTATATCAATGACCTTAAAGACCTCTATGATAGTGGGACGGTCAAGCACATACTATATGCTGATAACCTCCAAATTTACATTCAAACACCTGCAGATAAACTTCTGGAGGGAGTAGCTTGCCTGTCTGATGCATCACGACTGGTGTTCGAGTGGGCCGAGCGTTTATCCCTCCGTCTCAACTCTGGCAAGACTAAAGCAATTTTATTTGGTTCTCGTAAATATGTTAATGATTTGGTTACAATGGGTTTGCCGGACGTTGATATGGGGGGAGAAGCGCTCGTGCCTTTCTCCAGCACGGTCGTGAGTCTCGGTATTATATTAGATAGTAAATTAACGTGGAAACCGCAGGTCGATAGTAGAACTAAAAAAATAAATAAAGCCCTTTATAGCCTGCGGTTTATAAGGGTATGTACCACCGAGATTTTGCGCAGAAGGCTGGTTGAAGCTTTAGTCTTACCCCATCTTGACTACTGCGCTGTAGTGTGTGTTGACGCGTCCGACGAGCAGAGAACACGACTACAGAGACTCAATAATACATGTGTGCGATTCATATACGGTGTTAGGAGGGATGAGCACATCACCCCCTATAAAAAGCAACTGGGCTGGTTGCGCGTTGACAGTCGGAGGATGTGTTTTTCCGCCATCCTTATATATAAAATCCTTCGGCTTAATGAGCCAACTTATTTAGCGGCATTTTTCCACAAACACCAGTTCAGGAGCACTAGCACGGGTCTTGCACAAGAACTCTCAGTGCCAAGAGTGCGCACGGAAACTGGTATGCGATCTTTTCAGGTTCAACGTTTGGAACTTTCTACCAGGCAATCTGCGCAACCTTCCATCTTTGTGCGGATTTAAGTCCGCGGCCCACAAATATCTCCTTGAAATCGATTCTTAATCACTCAGAGACTAAACCTGCGATAATCTTAGAAACATTAAGAAAAAAAAAATACTGACTTACACCTCGCACTAGGGGCAAGCAAATGAGTTTCTGTTAATTTATTTTGTTTTGTCCTATACAATACAATTTTAAAAGTGTGAGTGTATTTATTGGAGTGAGTGTGTATTGAATGACTGGGTTGAGTAAATGTTTTTTTTATTTTTAAATGTTTTAAAGATAGATATTGACTGCTTTTGTAATTTTTCTAGAGAGAGGCAGAGAGTGAGAGAGATATAGAAAGAGTTGCACATATGTTGGAGATGGTGAATCATACTGCAAGAGTGCACAGTCAAGAGACACGTGCGAGATCGTGTATCGAGGTTAATGGACTCACTATGGCCCGTCACTCAGCAGGCTTGGCGTCAAGGTACATAGCAACGCTGGTGACATCACGCCGTTACCGATCGCCACCGATTTGAGAGCCTTTATAATACAGCGTATTCGTCTGGTGCTTCAGGCGTGCAAGGAGCTCCTTCACTCCTGAAATTCTAAGAGGTTGATCGAATAGCCTATCGGGTGCTCCAGTAGCCAATTCGAGAGACCCAGACGAAATACGTATATGCTCCCCGCTAAGCCGTCACCTAGGCGCTCCTGGTGATGACGTATCGACGGACTCCATTGTTCCTTTCATGTCTAAGGTGCCCCTTGGCCCAAACAGAGCATGGGATAATATGAGCCACCCCCGCTGTATCAATAGTCATTGCGCTATACACTGGCGCTCCAGGTAGTGCTCAATGACCGATGTGACAAACTCGCCCCTTCTACCTCTGGCGCTCCAGGGTACAAGGAACTAGAGGCGGTAATCGTTACGCGAGGCGCTCCTCCGTTGAAATTTATAGTTAACTCGCGATATCAACCCGAATTCGCCTACGTTTAGGCGTTGTACACTCGTTTTTACGAAATGTCGGTAACTGAGGTGCCCCTCGTTACCGACATTAATACATGATAATCGCACGTACTTCGCGTTCTCACCGGTACACTAATTAGGACCGCCGGAGTCCTAATTCGAGTAGTGTCGGTAACTGAGACACCGTGTCCTAATTACGGAAATTCTCTATATTCGGCTCCAGAAGCCTCGCACAAGAATCTACAGCTTACTCGCGCTTTAATAACTGGCGACAGCCGCATACAAAATGCATAATTGCAAAAAGACAAACTGAGGATCGCCTATACTAACTACTCGATGTATCTTTGTATCATTCCATTTTCCACTCAAAAAATATTATTTTTTTGTTATTTTTTTCTCATAAATAAATGGTCATTCATTTACAAGTTCACCTCTTCTCAAAGAACCCTGGTTTATCAGAGCATCCGTAGGAAGGTCCTAACGTTACAACTTAATTAATTACTTAAAATATCTACACCGCAAAAATTAAGGAAGATATACTTTACTTCATAGTGTAAACTTTATCTGATATTTTTGAAGTACAGTAAATATAGCACTTCCATACGCTCAAGTCATAGAATACAAGCAAAAATAGAAACTACTTTTACAACTGAAATATTTTTTCTTACCAATAGACAATGTATTGAAAATTGTACCAATTACAGCAAACAGCAAAATTGTTCCAAGGTGATCAAAAAATAATCTGTTTGGCATAAAGTATCCAGCATCTAATATTATAGGAGGCAGCATGTACAAAAAAAATGTATCTGGTGTCAAAGGTGACATATGTACATCATTTGTTTGAAATAAAAATAATCCAACGACCACACCTACGGCAATCAATAAGCATGACTCTGGAAAAATTTTACTTAATTTTGGAGCCATGTGAAACCCTAATAAAAAGAATATTTCAATCAGGCTTTAATAATAAAATACATTTTTTGTATAAATTAAAGTCATTTACAATTATAAGTTAGTCATTTATTTATTGTGTCTTTTCATAATCAGTACAAAATAATATATTTTTGTTTTCATCAAAATTGTTTTACAAAAAAAAAATAGAAAACCATTGATCCCGATTAATATTTAGGAAAAATGCAATGTTTTATTAAGCAATGCTCCGAAAAATTATTAAAAATTATATCAAGACTTGAGCAACTGGAAAGTTAAGAGCATATGCCTGAACTTTCGTCTTCCACCATGGTTCCCACAATCCATTCATTAAACAATTGACCTGGGGCATAAAGGTTTAAAGATAATCAGGGTTTTAATATATTTTAATTAAACGGATTTTCACTCTGCTCTTAGGTTTCATTGGAATTATTACACAGACACGTACGTCATATTTGACGCTTAAGCACGTATCTGTTTAGATTTAGACAAATCCGTGACCCAGAGGATGCAAAGACTTCTTGTAAATCTTTGCGTGATATTGGAAACTTATAAAAGTGTATTTTGTATTCTAGGACAGCGGGATGAGCGAAGCTCCGGGCGGCGGATGGGAATTTTCGTGAATAAATGTTATATATGGGTCAAAAAATACTTTTTTAAAAAACTGTGCGCACGGGGCCCGGGGATCGGGCTGAAATTTTGAGGACTTATTGGGTATTATAATGAAATAATCTGTACAAAATTTCAGCCCTCTATATGCCCTAGAAACGGAGATATGCACATTAAAACCTCAGAAAAAGATCTATTTTTAGCTGTTTTTTTTTCATATTTTCAAGTGCTTGCCAAAATGTCAATTTTTAATCTTTTTGAACGAATTGAAAAAGGATTTGTTCAGTTTTTCAAGAACTTTGAAATGAGAAATTATACCTTTAGGTTAAGTATATTCTGCTCTTCTCTGCAATCTCAAACTTTCAAAGTATTTTTTTCGATTTTTGCTCATTTTCAAAGCACTGTAAAATCATCAATATTTTATTTTTCTTGATAATTCGAGAACTATATTATTCGTGATGAGAAGACGAATAAATATAATTTTTATTTGTAATAATCGATTGAAAATTGATGGAGATACAGTACTTCAAAAGTGACCATTTTCGCAAAAATCGTGTTTTTTTGCAATTTTTAAATGGTTATAACTTTTTTGTAGCAACTTTTTTTTACCAAACTTTGGATGAGAATATTGCTTAAGCCTTTTTCAATAGATTTCATGTGGTTCGGGTCCTGATATCGGGTGATTTATATTATTTCTTTTATTTTTTAATTTCGCGTTTTGTACCGCAGGTGAAGCTCCGTATGCAGCAATCGAAAATGTACAGCAAAGCCTTTAATAACTTTTTTTTTAAAAGTCTCTGTGTGTTCAGAAAGCGAAGTTATGGTAATTTAAATAGTTGAAAAATGACGAGGTATGCAAAACGTGAACGCACATTTTTTTCCTATAACACTTACTTTTTGAGTTACATATGTTTCTAGAAAATAAACAATCTCTTTTACTATCACGAGCAATAGGTATTAAAAATCATTCAATAAATTTTCGAAGTAATCGAAGTCTAGGTAATTGCGTACAGCAGCAATATATTTTATTAAATTTTTTATATTACAGGTGATGTAACAGGCACCTATTTTCCGAGGAATAAAACCACGTACTAATTATCGCGGCACCCGCAGGTCCTAAGACCCCCGGTCGGGTACACCCGAGTACTGACCTGGGCGTGTCCGACCGCCCGGGGCACCGTCGCAGGTGCCCGACGACGTTTATACGTCGCGGCCTGCCGCTCCCTGCTACTAACGCAGAAGCTCCTAGCGCTCCCGCTTTTCGTGTGTATGTAGCGTTGTCCGTGGACGCGCCCCGCGCACACACGTAGCCGGGCTACACGCCGGACTCTCCTGGCCGCGCAGCTCATACTGCGTGTCGGCTGCTGCACGGGCTGATACGCTGCTCGCGGAGAGTGACGGTATTCGAACCGCGAATGTCGCCACGCGTCACAGTGAGAATATTTTTATAATTCTGTCAGTTGTGAGATTAGAATGCTACTGCGTTTTAGTATTTTTTTATTAATTTATATTGAAAAAGATGCAATATTTAGAGTTTTTAGTTTGAGGATTCTAGATTTAGGGTTTCTGGATTTAGGTATTCTGAGTGTAGGGTTGTTATAGACTGTAGAGTTATACGCAAGTTCTGAAGAAAATAATATTAATTTCGTAAGAAAGTAAATTTTAAAAAGATTTAGAATGAGAATAATCTAATATTTGTGAAACGAACAGTACCATAATATAGTCTAGAAATATTTAGACATGGTTATAAGAAGTAGATATAAAAAATTTGTATCATTCTAACAGTAGGTTTTGTCTCCAGCTAGTTTTCGCTACTTTTTAGAGCGAAAACTATAACAAAATAAATTTTATTGATTACATTTGTCCTATTAAGTTGAATAAAGTGGATTTCAATGTTGCAACTTTAATTTTGTACAGTTCGATTTTTACAAAATTATCTTTATAAATTTTTCAGAAAGTGAATGTTTGATAAAAGAATTACAACGTTAAAAAATATCTTTTACGAAAAATAATTACAAAATTCTAAAACTTAAATATAATGAAATTAAAATAGAAGTAAAGGTTATTATCAATTTATTTTGAAGAAGTATTTTGATGTTTAAAAAAAATTTTTGCAGATTGTCAAATATAGTCAGGTCTTTGAAATTAATTAAATAAGAAGATATTTAATTTGTTGAAGGATAATAACAAATTTGATTTGAGAAAGCCTCGTGCATTGTCAGAGGTTTTTCTATTTGCTTGAAAGATTTTCTCGCTGTGGACCTCTATCTGCTTATAAACTGATAATCTGTGAAAAATTACTGAGGGGAAATTAAGATAAAAATTATGAACTTTAAAAAAAATTCTTTTGCAAACAATATTTATTATTCCATCACATTTGACTTTTTAATTTACGTAATTTGTGTAGCTAAATAATTAATTCGATAAAATTAATAGTATCTGATTCGGTATCATCTGAGTATATTTTTGCTTGTATTGTCTGTTCATCTATAATTTCAAAATAATGATACTGCCTTGTGTTTTTTAAAGTTTTTGTACAGGCAAATCTTTTTTGTAATTTTTTACCTCTGGCTTCTACTGCACTTTTGCTGCCGTACAAAAAACTGCAAAATTATTTATAAAGTTACCTATATGTTCTATTTTAGATCAAATGAATATTACCAGTGTATGAGCATACCTTATTCCTGATACGTTGTCAATTTAAATAATTATACATTTGCTCTTACCACGAGATGTAGCAAAAAAATTGTACTATGTAATTTTTATCCCAAAATCTTGTTGATGGTGACATAAATTAACAATGTGATTACTGAAAAAAATATACAAAATGATAAATTTCTAATTCAGTTTATGGATTTTAAAATTTCTGATTGAGAAAATAGAATTCGAAAAGAATAATAAATTTTCTGAAGTAAATGGAGGATTATGTTTATAGTATTAAAATATTTTTTTTAATATTTTTTTATGAATACATATCTTGGTTCGCTGTTTCTTTTATGGAATAAAAATTTATTGAAAAAGTGTGAAGTAAAGGAATAAATTATTATAATAAATTATTTGAAGTAAAGATATAATTATTCAGTCCGGTTTTACTTGTTTTTGAATTGTGTTGGTGCTCCATCGGAGAAATAAATGAGACTTTGCTTTTAAATTCATCAAGTACTACTTCTTGGAACATATGTATATAATACGCTTGATGCTTCGTACTATCTGAAATAACGCAAAAACTTGCAACCTTTACTTCATTATGTGTTTGATCTTTGTAGTAGAAGGCTACGGTAAATAATAAAGCATGAACGTTATTGAAATATAATCTCTGGGTAGAGTTTTGACAGATAAATACATAATTTTCTGCAAAATCCATGACTATTAGTCCAGTATCATTCTCCAAATTTTTCCTAAAGTAAGAATAAGTATCTTTCTGTTTGCTTGAAATAAAATGATACTCAGTTATAGCACATATATCATTACATATACTAATAAGAAAGTCATCGAATGAGCTTTCTGAATTTCTTTTAGATATAGGTGTGGATGTCCAATTGCTGTATTTTATGCAAGTACTATTTTCAGTGTCAGTATTAGATAAAAGTGTACGTATGCCATTCTTATTTGGACATTGACTTCATTTATGTAACATACAATTTTTATTTTCCATGGAGCATACTCCTGCTTCTATTACTTCTTTGTAATTTTTTTTTATATTCATAGATGCCAGTTTTAATTTAATATTCTGATGAGTAGAACATACGCATGTGTTGTGGGTTCCGGGGTCTCCAGCAAAAACGCATTCTTTAGGTCTTAGTTGAGAGAAAAATGGCAAGCAGGGAGCTACGTTGTAACTGGTATCCTGTATCCAATTTTGATGTAATTCTTTTAGATCATATATCATTATTCTTTTCTGTACTGAAGTTGAAAGTTGACCAGGAACTTTTACTTTTATACATTCCTTTACTCCGCTACACATAATACTGTTCGAGTCATCCAAATAATATTTCACATTATGTTTTCTTTAACATCAGCTGAAATAAGAAAGTAATTTTTTAGTGAACGCCTGCCTAAAATTTCTGAAAAATATTCAGATTAAAAAAGTTATGTTTTTAATATAAACCGTTATACAGTTTTTAACTCAATTATTGTTTAACTTTTTTACGATGTTTACACTTCTCTTATAAACATATTTAAAAATACATGCAGTGATACATCAATATAAACAAAGTTGTAAATAAAAATATAATACAAAAATTGTCATTATATTATTATAAACAATAGTTTATAATAATTGTTCAATGTATTACTATATCAGAGTCTCGCTTCGCGATCAGTGACTACACAAGAAATATCGTGAAAAATAATGAAAAGCCAATGCCTTTTTTATAGAGAAATATATAAACAATGTTCAAAAAAGCAGATTTTATAAAATTAATAAGTTTATATTTACCTTGTTGTTTTATTTTTTTGCTTCAGAGAACATATAATATGTACATTGAAAATGCTCATTGGCCTTCCTAAGAGACCACTCACTAGGTAACAGAGTTAATAAGTTGATTTTTTCACTACGAGAAGAGATTGTAAAATTTTTCTGAATATCTGAAATCATACTTTTAAACCAAATACTTAATCATCTTGCATTTTTTTCATATCTTCGAATTCTGGCAATCTGACATCATACACACTCTCAAATGCTTCTCCAAACTTTTTTACATCATTCTGCATGATATCTGTACCTTCTGTTGAAACTAAATTGTCATTCATCTTTTGTCGTTTAAAATGAGGTATGTTAAAAATATCAAACATTGTTTCAAGTTGTCTTTTTTTTTACTATTTGAGCAAAATTGTGATGGTGTACTTTTATCTGTTGACTCCGTAGTACTGTAACTACAATTTTCTTCATTTTCATCCGATAATGCAATACAATACATTAATTGGTTTTGATGCGATATAATGTCATCGTTTAATTTCTTATAACAGTCACTACAAACTTTTTGCCCTGGTATAATATTTACATTACACGCAATTTTACTACTTTTTGAAAAATCTAAAACAACTTCTCTTAAATTATCTATAATACTTTTTTTATGCACATTCCATGGGTCAATGCATTTTTTTTGTTACGAAGTATAATAAATTAAAAATCTTTTGTAGTGATCATTACAAATCGATTTATTATCTATGTTTTGTAATCCAGGTATTCTAAAGTACAGAAGCGTTGTATCATTTACTGTAAGATTTCTCATTTCGTGTTGAAAATTTGTAGAGGAACATTCTGAATCATTTTTTAAAAATTGACAAACTCAGCAATTTCTTGCATCACCCATCCTGACGAAAACAATTATTATCACTGGAACATAAATTATCTTAAAAACTATGTGATGGAAAAATCTGAAATAAATGGAGTATATAGAAAAAGGCTAAAATATATTAAAATTTTTCGTACACTCAAAATGCACTACTATTTATTACTGTTGGAAGTCCAATTTTTTAATATTAGTTTTTATAAAATACTTAAAAGAATTGTGTAGATTTTTCAGGTTGGTGTGTCATGTTATAATATACGAAAAACTGTATTTTTGTACTTATTTTCACCTTAAAGGGCCATCAAAATATTTCTTTTAGCACTTAAATCCTAGAAATTATTCTTTCTTTATTAGATAATATTAAAATTTTATAATTTTATAATTTTATTTACAAAAAAACTATTTAAAATTTCGGTGAACATAATTTAATATATTCTAATGAATATACAAAAGTAGCAATAGTAATTATTAAAAGTTTATAGCAATAGTTTAGTATAATTAAAAAGTCACTTAAAAAAATTTGATAAATTTCTGTAACGAAGAAAAGTGGAACGATTTCTTTTTAAAGCTAGTTAAGATACTACAAGAATGACTTTTCAGAACTAAGGATAAATAGATTAATTTAATTAATAATTCATAGCTTAGTAATAGATTAATGATTAATAACCCCGGGAAAAATTTACCATGCATAATTATATACAATTTTATGTAAGTGCTTGTATATAACTATTAAAAAAAAACTTTACAAAAAGTAAAATGCAGACAAGTATGCTTATATATAACATCAATAATAATTAAAGAAACAATATTGTAATCTTTTTTAATTAAGTTAAAAAAATTACTATAAATTTAAAAAATTTAAGAATACTATTATAATTGATCAATCTTAATATCACACAATTCTATTGCACTAATGAACTTACAAATTTCTAATGCAAACAATAGAAAGTTGTGAAATCATGTGATAAATAGCCAAGTAATTCTATTTTTTAGTTCGCAAAAATACAATATAAATTTTAATTTTTCGTTCATTATATAATTTTATTAATGCAAATGCTAAGGTTCGTATTTATAGAGCTCATCGATTACATCAGCATTAATCTGCTGAGTTTAAGGACTATTTCCTTCAAGCTCAATATCTTCCTTGTTTACCATTAAGTTTATCAATGGTGGATAACAAATACATCTACCGCAGTCTCAATATAAGACCAAAATGAAATGAGTTTTAACTTGAGTAAAAATCGGATGCTTCTTTATTATCTTTAAAATAGAAGATGTTACTTTAATCATAAATTATTATCTTGAATAACCTTGAATCCTTATTCTTCTTGGGTACAACATAAAGCTCATACTCTTGTGCAATCAGATTGTATGTAGTTATTAT
>UELU01106499.1:0-35706 GCA_900490025.1 Megastigmus dorsalis
TTATATGTATTCCTAATCCCCTCTTCTAAAACCTCTACACTCCCGAAATCGAAAGAATGCAAACAATTCATACAATGTTCCTTTAACCCCGAAGTAAAATTTGTGCTCCGTAAACTATATTGATGTTCATACATTCTTTTTTTCAAATATTTACCCGTTTGGCCAATATAACATCCATTACAATCTCTACAATTAATTTTATAAACTACTCCTGATTTTAAACATTTATCATCCTTGTCTTTACAATTACTAAATAACTTACCCAAATTATTATCATTTCTAAAGAAAACTTGAATATTCCGTTTTCTAAACACCGTTCTAATCCTTTCCGACAATCCTCTAACATAAGGTAAACTAAAATATACATTCTTCCCATTCTCATTCATTGTTGGTTTATCTACCCGTTTCCTTAATTTACCATTATAAATTTCTCACACTCTCTCCTCAATCATTTTATCAATAAATTCTCCCAAATAACTATTTTTAATCAAAGTTTCTTTAACTAAATTTAAATTCTGTTTTCTAAAATCTTTATGTGATAATTTAACCGCTCTGTCAATGACACCCTTGATCGCACCTATCTTACTTCCAAATCGGTGGTGAGAATTAAAATTTAATAAAAATCTACCTGATCATGTTGGTTTTCTATATCAATTTAATTTTACTCTATTATTATTGACTCTAATGATCCTAATATCTAAAAAACTCAATTGATTATCTGACTCGATCTCTTTTGTAACTTTAATTGTATCATGGATAGAATTAAACACATCCGCCATTTCGTCAACAAAACATGCAGGTGCAACTGCAAAAATATCATCAACATATCTTTTGAAAATAATTGGCTGAAAAACCAACTTTGACAAAGCAATACTTTCCAATTTTTCCATTACTTTAGTCGCTATAACAGGTGACAAAGGTGATCCCATTGGACAACCATATTTTTGTTCATATAAACTATTATCAAAAGAAAAAAAACTGTGTTTTTAAAAACCAAATTAAGTGCTTTAATAAATTTATCTTCTGTTAAACTAGTATGTACTTTAATATCAGACCATTTATCCTGTATAATTTCATTCAACAACTCTAAAGGTATATTTGTAAATAAAGACACGACATCCAATGACACCATTCTGTGATCATTCGGAATAACAATATCTTTCATTATGTCATAGAAACTCTTTAATATAAGAATTATCTTTAATATCAACTATCTTTAATATAAGAATTTGTACTACCCACAATCTTAAACAATATATTAGACAAAAATCTAGCAAGTCTGTATGTCGGAACATTTATCGATGATATTATTATTCTATATGTCAACTGTTCTTTGTGAATCTTATAGGAAGCCCATAACATTTAGCTACTGTACCATTTTCACATTTTCAATTTTTAACATACTATCATTAATATAACCTTTTCTTTTCCAAAACATCAATAATTCCTTTAATTTATCCTGTAGTCTATTAATATGTGGATTCCTAATTTTCACATACATGGAATCATCATCTACAATACTTTGAATTTTATTAATATAATCACATTTTTCTGAAACTACAGATACGTTACCTTTATCTGCTTTTTGGAAGATCATATTCGGATTCTCTCTCAAGAGGAGCCGGAGCGGGCTCGAAACGTCGGGCATGTTTGTGTGGTGGGGGGCGGTCAGATTGTTCTTTACTAATAAATGTTTATTTCAGGGTTAAATATAAGTTTATTTCAGATTCTTCGGGGGTGATTGTAAACAATCTGATTGCCCATGAATATTGATTAGACTGTAAGACCGATAGAAAGATCTTTGTCAGTTTATAGTAGAGTACAGTCGACATAAGTAATATTTTTAATGTTTATAACTATTTGTATCAGAAGTAACTTTGCTGCTATATCCTCATATTTCCTCGATTGGAATTCCCATAATAAATAAATTTGATGAATGTTTTTACAGAACTTTGACAAATATTAATAATGCACGCCAAACATTTTAACGTAAAATTTTCACTTCAAAAACGAATGCCATACAATTAAAGTAAAATTTTACTCAAATTGTTTTAATTTAATTATACTACTTAGAAAAATTGAGTGAGACAAGCCAATGCTAAATGTAGCTTTAAATTTTTTTGTAAAGTACGGTAAAACTTTTAGTTGTTAATTGCCTGTAATTGGGTTATATAAATAACATTTAAATATATATAGTATCTGTTTAATTGTGGAGGGTAAAACAAATTATTGCTTTTAGTCAAATCACATCGTTCAAATTTAAGTAAAATTCAAAGCTATGAATTTGTGCAAAACCTTTCCACTGCAGGGTTAGAACGAAAAAATTTCTGAATGTAAAGTGATTGCTTTCTATCATTCTTAAAGTAGATTTTTTACTTTAGAAAAGTAGAAGTCCGCTGTAGAATGTTTAGCGTGTGTAAATGTGTATTGGTTTTTTATGAAAAGCTAAATGCAAATCTTCTTACTTTATTATTCCCGTTAATACATTATGAAAATCCAAATCGCTCATACACTTATTGCGAGTCCAACCAACAAATTCCTATGTACAATCCTAATTACCATGATCCACCCACAACAAACAACATTTTTACTCTGACCATTTACGGTCTAAAAATTAACAGCATTTCCATCCAAATCAATGTACCATCAGTTCAAAAGAACACGCATCACCCACCGTTCCAAGAAAATCAAAAAGAAAAAAGAAAAAATAGGACTCGCGTCTGCCCTTTAATCACATCACTTGCTCCCATAGAACGAAGATTCGAACGGGAGCTCAAAGCGCGCGCATCCGATTACGCCTCGTAAGTCGGTCCGCCGCCTCGCATACAGTCGAACAATGAAACGAGGGGGTGATTACGTATTGGCGTGTAGAGGTTAGCTGTCGATCATATATACGAGAGATAGAGAGAGAGAGAGACAGGGGCGATGATCGCACGCGCGTGAAACCGTGTACGTCACTGGGTGAGAAGGGAATACTGATTATTTCACACGTTGTCCAGCCTCGTGTACCAATTGATTGACTCGAGGCTCGTAGAGTCGAGTACTGCCTTGTGGCTTCTGTATTATATACTTTTTTCCTTGCGGAGGTGTACGATTGTGCACATGAACGACTACTCTGATGTAGGGATTTTTCATGAGCGCTGTTCAGGTTGACTCAAACGCGATATACTTGGGATGGAACTTTTGGTGAAATGTATAATTCTTTTTACACTCCAAAAGTTCAAACCAATGAGAATCTTCTGAGCAATCCAAAATCTATGTTAACGTTAAACATAAATAGAAGTAATTACTTTTTTTTGAAGAGAATCAACTTTTTACGATAATTTTAAGAGGCACTCATACTGTTGACATCCTTGCTTAAGTATTCATTGCTTTCTTTTTTATTATAATAAATCTTGTTAACAAGGTATCAGCAAGCTTGAAGCCAGTTTTTAAAATATTCATCGATTTGATAATTAGGCTAATCAATACTGATCGCAGATATCCTTTTTATCGACTGCCCTCGTCGATCTTCTAACGTAGTGTAATAAAACATCTCAATCATCTAGACAACCAATTTACATTTTATCACTTTTTTGTAAACTGAAAGCTTATCAATCCAAACACTACGTAATATAATCTAACAAGTATATTGCACAATGGAAAAACTACATGTTATCAATGGTCATCGTAATAAAGAAAAGCGACAACACTTTTGATATTAGCCTAATGCGTAGACCATCACTATACTAGTGTCCCAAAGCATCCACAGATAGCGAACGATGTAAAGAGAAAGAGAGCGAGAGCGAGAGAGAGGGAGAGATGGAGATAGAGAAAGAGAGAAGGGTGAGGGAGTATAGAGAAAGAGAAAGAGGGTGAGGTTTGATTGGTCCATTGAGGACACGTGCAGAGAGGCAGACAGAGGCCACCCCGGGTGAGAGAGAGATCGAGAGAGAGAGAGAGAGAGAGTGTGTACATACTAGACATCCAGCAGCAGCCCTCCTCTGTGCGCATCTCGTTACCAACTCATTCAGGGGAATACTCCGACGACGACTACGACGACAGAATCAAGTGGAATTGTTAATGCGACGTATAGCTCCCGTTGAGACGGACACACAGCTCGAAGGAAAACGCGTGTACAGTGTGTATGCACAGCAAAAAGAAAGTGTAATACGGGATAATGTGTTACCTCTCGTTCTCTCGGCACGTGTGTTTTTTCGTGGGCGCGAGAAAGAGAGAAAGGGAGGCAGCGACGTGTATATAGATTGCGCGCCGCGTGTAATCGCATTACATATGTTGTGTGTGCGCGCATGCGAGTCTTTTCAGGCCGAGAAATCAAGTGTATGATTCGCGAACGATGGAGAGACGCATCGCTGGAACCCCGATGCGAGAGATTGAATAACGAGCGGTTTTTTGGCTTTTTTTTTGTGTTATAGGTTGTGTGGGTTGGGAGAATTATGATGCGTTCGGTTTGAAATGCGATGGAGGAGGGATAGTTCGAGGGGTGATTAGAGGTTGTGGAGCGATGTGGAAGTTGTATTAGTTATCGATGCAATGCTGATATTGTGATAAAGAAGCGATACTTTTTTTATCCAATCGAGAAAAATCTACTAATATTATAAATAGTTTTTGTTAGTCGATGAAGGTCTTTGAAATGTAAAAACTGATTAACGAAAATGAATTCAATAAATTATTCATTTTCTTTGCATCCTAATTATTATCAAAGATGCATAGAAGCCTGAAGTGTAATCTAAGATTAATAATGAGCAACACACTTTCAATGCCTTTTTTATGACCTTTTCACATTCACGCGTCTGACTAATCTTTTAAATACTACTTATCACTTGTTCTCAAATTCTGATATGATAATGTATTGCGAATATTTATTTCATTTTTTAAAGTATAATCAATGCAACATATTGACGACACGTAGGCACATAGTTCGTAGACGCTCAATAATTTTAGAAACAAAATTTTCAATAAAAACACGAAGACAATTTCCATAAATTTATTGTCATATAAAATCTTCACCTCAATTCGCCTTAAAGCATTGTATTTTCTAAGGACCAAATCAGTCTTTTGCACTGGCGAATTCGTTGAGTTCTCACCCTTAATGAACTCTCTCTGAGACTCACCACTCGACAAGTCCAAAATATTGATATACACAACCGCATCCAGGAACAACATCGAGCCCCAACCACCAGCCATGGCAAAAAAGAATTTTGCACACAGGCAAGTATACATACAAGCCCTCGCAGCAAAAAAAAAAAAAAAAGAGAGAAAGAAAGATCGAGCGATCGAGCAAATTGAGTGTAACGAAACTCGCAGAAAAGAGCCTATGTGTGTACATCGACAACAGCGATCTCGATTCTTTATTCCGCTCGGTCCGGTCTTCAGCGGCAGCAGTAGCAGCACTTAGAGTGCACGCATGTACAGTAACATGTCCCTCGGTCGCGAATAATAAAAGTCGATCGGGTCTGTCGCTCGTCGTCGTCGACTTGGTAGCCCAGGCGCGTTTGTTCGAGTCCCCGAGAGCATGTGGGCCAACAATGCCCACTTCTCCCTCTCTCTCTCTCTCTCTCCTTCTCACTCGCCGGCGCGACGCACTTCAAAAAAACTGTATATACCCCGCTCTCTCTCTCTCTCTCTCTCTCTCTCTCTCTCTCTCTCTCTCTCTCCTATTATTTTCCACACGCTAGCCCGTTTCCGTGCGCCCACCGAGTCGGACTCGTGAAATGAAAAAAAGGAGAGAGAGAGAGAGAGAGAGAGAGAGAGAGAGAACGGCCGGTGCGGTATGAAACGCCGGCGTCGAGGGCTCTCGGCGCGAATTTCTGTTCCTGTGCACGCCACCGAGAGAAAGAGCGCGTCGCCCGCCAAGTTGCCGCTGTACAGCCTGGGCTTTAGTCCGCGCCGAGCGGAGTTGCGAAATTTCACCGAGATATGCGAAGGACCCGAGAGGAGAATCCAGTTTTTCAGAGAAATTCCCTGCTTTTTTGCAATTCCGGTGATGTCGGATGATTTTAGAAAGTTTTTGTATAAATATTCTTCGTTTATCTTGTCGTTTATATTTTGTAGCTTAATTTCTGTAGATTAGCAGTAGTGAAACAGCAAAAGGTTGAGTATGGTACTTCGTAGCTACAGAAACGAATGTTAAATAATATAATTATTTGAAATATAGTCACATTTATTTAATAACCTGCTCATTGTTGAAATCATAGTAACTCACTGTTGTGGATGATGAAAAAAAAGTTATAATCGGTCAAAACTAAAAGCTCATGTTTTAAAGAAAATTATTCAATAATATTTGTCTTCTCAGGATGCAGCATCAAAAACAAGTGAAACCTTCCCTTTTATCTCGTGATTCCCCAAAAATTCATAAATCAAACGACATCAGATCCACGACATTGTTTGCCACATCGTTTTCCGGTCTTTAATTCCTCGAGCACAACCATCAGCTACAACCAACTAACTAAAGTCTCTCTCTTACACACATACACCCAGACTGCACAGGGTACATGACGTGGAAAGTTCGCGAGTGAGAGAGAAGAGAGAGAGAGAGAGAGAGAGCACGAGCTGTTGCTGTTTGTAGTCCAGTCGGCGTAGTAGCTCTGGTCGAGTGGCTCATTCGATCAACTGATACAAGGCCCTCAAGACTTCACTCTAGATGGATTAGAGGTGCGGGCATGGGAGAGCAGCGGCAGCGGCCAGTACAGCACGCAGCGGCGGCGGCCAGCCAGCGAGGAACGAGAGAAACGTACATTCGTACATGTACCCGCTCTCATTCGAAGGGTGAAACAATAAGCGACGAAACGACAATGAGGATTTAAGTGGTGACCTCAATGATATCAACTGCACGCTGGAATAGAATTCAATTGAATTGAAGGAACGGCGCGCGCTACCGCGAGGGGAGTTACGTTTCTCTCTCTCTCTCACTCTATGTGTTGTATGTATGTATGTATGTTGCGCGACTCTTTGCTATATACTATGTTATACACTGACGTTTTCCGAGTACGTCCTTCTCTCTCTCTCTCTCTCTCTCTCACTCGAGCTGGTTGTAGCTGCGGAGGGGCGCGTTAATTTCGTTGAAATCTCGCGCCCGGACGCACATTAAAATCTCGTGCGATGTTTCGTGTAAACAAGGAGCGGCTATACGCGAGACTTTTGATTCGATTTAAAGCCCGAGATTTCTTGCCGGGATTAGTTATACTCGGATTAATAAAGTTGAGACTGGCTGGTAGGTGTGCTTTTTAAAGTTTTACGTTCGATTTTGGACATATAGGATTTTGATTCTGGTTGCGTTGGACGTTTTGTTGTAGGATATATAAAATGATGTATCTTAAAACTTAAAGGTATCGAAGGATATTTATGGTCAAATTGAATTTATTAAAGAACCGATTCTTATCGATACTCCCATTATCCACCTACCTGCGAAAAGAAATTATAATTATGTACTCACACATTATACGAAGTAATTGAAACCTTTTTTGTTAAAAATGGCGTTGACGCTTTTTTAAAATACCTCGCACACTTTCTCTTCAACTATACCCATTATCAAATTAAAATCAACTCAATATAAAATTCATCACACTTTTCATAATTCCCAACAATAACTGGTTATCGAGTTACACTCGACATGTCAGATTGCAAGCCTTTATGTAATACAGACACTGTCTATTACAAGATCCGCGCGAAATGCATGCGAAACCGCGCGAGCGCATTTTCTCCCCAAGGTGACGGATTTCGTAATTATAAAAATTAATTGTTATAAGACGTATTAGCATTGTTGATTGGTCGCGCGCGCGCTTCGGGATGACTTTTTTTGCGCGCTTCAAATTCTTTAATTAATGAAAATAGATTTATGAATTCACATAGATTTTATCATTAGTGCACGTATTATGGAGTAGGCTCGCTGAATATTATTAACGCGAGATTGATGCCGGGGAGAACTCGTTTGCGTATAAATATTCATGTGCAGCCGCGGAATTACTTTATTTTAGCAAAAATAAAAAGCCGCTTATAATTAAAATATTGAAAGCTGAATTTTCATTATTATCCTTGTATTAACCTTCGAGTATGAGCCTCGCGCTTATATACATGAATTTCAATTTGTATATAACTATGAGCTCTCGAATGCTTACGGTCTTGATGCCGTAAATTATCGCGAGTAAGCTGTGGTTTTCATATATTAATTAATTTTAATATAATCAAAAAAAAAATTTGTAGCTGTTCATGAAAATACTTAGTTAAAAGATGAATTTTAAACAATAGTTCCATTTCGTACGTAAAGTTGTATATTGTAATATTTCTTTAACATGTTACCCTAAACTCACCAATTTGAGAGCACGTACGCATTCTGCTATATCGAGTAGCCAAGCTTTCCTTAACCGCAAAACGTAGATACAATTATCGACAACGTACCAATCAACAACAATTAGAACGACACTAAAAAAGATGAATATATTCCTATCGATTTGGCGAGGAAAAAACAACTGTCCATTGATTGGCATCGGACTTCGTCAAAATTTATTATTTATGCATTACGTTCTTTCTTTTGCGTACGAGCAATTCGGAACAATTATACGACAATGTAACGATATATCGCCCGTGTAGAACAATTAATTATGCATCACATGATACTGTAATGCTATTGGAAGCTCTTTGCAGTGCACACCAATACTATAAATTAAAAATAAAATTTAGGCAGTATAAAATAAAATTAGCAAATATTTCGATTACTCGAACCTGAAGAAACCTTCTCGGCAATCAAGCTCAATTAACTTACAGCAACAATTACACTCCATAACAAATCGTCAAAATCTAATCTTCGATCCTCGATATAGATACTTTGAAACTTTCACACATTCGACAGGCTCAATCAATGCACAAATCGGAACAACAAAAGAGAGAGAAAGGAAAAAAGCTCGCTCAGGACGAGGGGACCGCTGACTGCAGAGCAGAAAAGCAGTAGTAGTGCATAGGGCACAGTTAAAGAGCCTCTAAAACAATTTAATACCACACGGCTAAGCGCAGCGCGGCGTGTAACGTAATTGCATTCCACATAATTAATAAAGTCGTTGATACGCGTCGTGTAGCTACAAATGGGGCTAGCATGTGGTTAATTCGCGGTAGCGGCGGCGGCGGCGGCGGCGGCGTACGACGAGCCTCGGCTGCATGAGCTGGGCGCGCGCGCGCGAGGCAGAGCAGCGATCGCCGACTCGCGATTACACTTTCATTACATATCGTTACACGCGCCGCGCCGCTCTGTGTATAACTTCTCTCTCTCTCTCTCTCTCTCTCTCTCTGTATGTGTCTGTGTCATCGCTGTCGTATAGCGCAGCGGGTTGCCTTTATATTGCCGAGAGCGCGCGCTTCACCGACCTCCTCGCCTCTCTTTGTGTTGTTGCCAGCTCTTGTATGTTGCTCTCTCTCTGCATGTGTATGGAGCTCGTTGGGCGTAGGGATCGCTAATTCTTGGTCGTTTTGATTTCAGGTTTGTTTTGACGTTTGAATTTGGGGGCTCGAATCTCGATGTTTCATTACTATTATTTTGAAAATTAAGTTATTATAGGGGGTAAGCGTTTGACGATGTTATGGGATCTACGTCATCTTGGTGTTTTTAAACGGTGCATCAAGAGGATATTTATCGAAAGATTTATTTGAAGTTAATCTGAATCTACGTGTAAGTGGATAAACACAGTAGTAACGAATTAATTAATTACAGACTCGAAGCTGTAGAGTATGAAAACAAAATTATGAGACAGATAATCTTAATTCACGTCGGAACTGTTGTACAAAATTATTTTTAATTTCAAATTCAATCAACAAGAGCTTCATCAGATAAGAAAAAAAGAGCAAATGGCTGATTAATATTTGAAAAGGTAATGCGTTACACCAAGTGTAATAATCGAATAACTAGGTGTTTTAAATCAGTAGTACAGCACTAGACATCACAAAAATAGGTGTATACATTGCAATCGTTATCACGATTCGTGCGCAAACATATTATTTACTAAAGTTTTCAATAATGAACTACGAGATATAAACATAATGAAAAATCCATATTATCGCTTAATCCTCCCATTACTACTTATTTTCGGATTATTTGCTCATCTATCAACAATCATTGGAATCGCTCGGTGCATTATTAATTCTGTACATATAGCCAGAGCATAATACACTCAAATTTCAAAGATATCCATAATTAATTAAGCTCCGGTCCTCGTGCAGTTATATTACACAGATATAGTAAAGCGCCGATTTTCGTTTATTCATAAGCATCCAGGACTATATATTGTAAGCGACGTATAAAAAACATCGCGCTTTTTTAAAAACAAATAATTCAAAATATCGTGCACGAGTGTAATTTCCATGCAAAACCGCCAATTCACGCACAAACTTTCAACCGTTTATTATAATAAAATACACTTTCAATTTGGCACAATAAATTGTACGAAAATTGCGCTTACGACACTTGCGAGCGAGCCACGATATCACGTTATATCCCTTGTATATGCTTCGTACGGCACAAGCTGGCTGTTGGCTTGAGAATTATTTGCCGTGCAGGTGGCGCCATCTCTTTATCGAGCTCCCAAGCGTCGCTAGGCGCGCGCTCGCATATGTACGTCTAACGATTCACGTCTTCCCCTTCGATCTCTCTCTCTCTCTCTCTCTCTCTTACAAATGGAAAATTATGCATGTAAGAGAATCTCGCGAAAATTCGCGCGGATTTTACGTTTAATCTTGCGCAACGAGTTTTTCGTGCGGCGCAGCTATTGTTTGTTGTGCATCGCCGAGTTTAATTTGTCGCGACGAAATTGCTGCGGGATTAAACGCTCGAGATTGGGTATATCGTTTATTTAAAATGTGTATTTCGGGTAGATTGGATTTGAAAAAGTTTTTATTTGTTATTTTTTTAAGTATTTGTGTTTTCATTAGTTTTAATGACGTCGAAGTTGCGCAAGTATTATATAATATGTGGTTAAATAATATGTGACTCATTACGGTGAACTTTGTTGTTGCAAATACATTTTTAGCCGAGAGTTCTTGCTTTTTTATTTGCCAGTTGTTACTACTGGTATTTCAACAGTACAATTATATGTTTTATGACAATGCAAAAACGCATTGTTATAATAATCATTTTGTTTGCTATATGTATAACGCTTCTCTCATGAATATTGAACAAAACAGTATAAAACTATGCGAAGGAATAAATAATGCATCACTTTTCAACATAAATATTTATATTAATTGATGGAAAGTGATCCTTACGAACCAAATGTTTATACGTGATAAAAGAAAATTCATTTTAATTAATGTTTAATATAATTTATTGTTCACTTACTTTAAGGAGCATTATTATGAAAATATGCCAATCAATTAATTAAAAACAAATTTGAACTATATTTTCACAAGTTTAATAAATAAGTTATGAAAAATTTACGAGAAAATTTACTTAAATTGAATGAACTGGTATAAAAATAACATACAGTTATATTCAATTTGTTAAGGCAGTACTGTTGCTACTACCCTAGTTAAATGAGGGTACTTTTTATTTTTTTTGTTTATTCACGACTTATACTTATTTAAAAAAGCTGCATAGATGAACTTACATTAAATAATTATTGTACATTGATATTGAATAATTTGATTCGTTCTAATTATTAAGAAAAGCTTCCATGCAAAAGCTGATTTGGTTACATTTACCCTAGTCGCACAAAAAATTTTTGACTCACTTTTGAATCATTATTTACCAGTATGTTAGGTTTTATCAAAATATGTATGATAATTCTATACCGACAGTACTACTTCAAGTGAAATAAAAATATTTTTTTTATAAATTTTGATTAATATGATGTAAAGAACAAACACATTTATTATTTTACATTACATTATGTAAAATTACTGGAAAAAAAAATTTCATAATGCTGAATACGAAATTGTAAATAATAATTTTATGAAATGATTTATGTATTAAATTCAGTAATACTAATTCAAGTCAAATATTTACGCCCTGCATACAAAAAATTGAATGAGTTTTTATTTTTCAAAATTTCAAAACGTATTCGTAATTAATCCAACTCAACATAATTGTTTAAAAAGTTATCTTTCTGCACAAACAAGAATGAAAAAGCAGAACGAGAAAACATAGAATTTTAACTTTTCTCAATTCATCTTAAATCTACCTTAAATTCTGTTAACCCTCGGAAAACACATTTATTTTTTCATTCATGGAGAAAAGTCTGGGTCAATCTGACACTACTCACTCTTTGATCGTCAAATCAATTGATATAAATAAAAAGAGCCGTTAAAAGGGTAAGAGTCAATTTGATCTAATGAATTTTTACGAGTAGAGTCGGCACATTTTTACTGTACAATTTTAATTTTCATAGACTTTATGTAGCTCTTCTAAACACTTATCACTTTGGGTCAAAGAAACGTCTACCTGGGCTATCCTGATGAGTCACAGTACCGAGGCAGAATACATTTTTGTATTTTCTTATTGTAATTTTTCAAACATATTTAGATCAATATCAAAATTGTATATGATTTTCTCATCATTTTATTTCTTTTCGCAGTGCGATTCATGCAGAGTTCTTATCTAGCAAACTAGTCATTACCTTTGCACATAAACAGACACACGATAATACATAAAATCTTAAATTTTCTTAATCGGTTCGTAAATCTTCTAAAACATTGAATATCAATGATTATTTAAAAGCTGGAAATTTAGTTTATAAACAATCTGCCATAGCAAAATAGCAGTCCCGCAATCACCCAGTATATTTATCCACGAAACGGCGCTCGAATCAAACCTCGCTCTTCCTCATCAGCATCAGCATCAGAAGGCAACAGCAGACGAAGCAACACAGAAGAAGAGGGGCAAGAATCCACGAAGCCGCGGCGCGCGACTACACGGAGGATAATCGTGCATCGCCGCAGCGTCTTTCATAACGATTACCCGGAACGCAGCTCAAGTAGGACGAAAATTAGCCGCATCGCGCGTTAACACCTACACACGCGTACCATAAATCAGCGGCTCGCGTGTCAAACGGATTACGCTCCGATTCCTCTATGCCTCGTCTCTATCTCTCTCTCTCTCGCATCGTAAAACGAACACTTTTGCCGATCGATGATTTGCGATTTCGCGATGATTCGGGTGTATGTAGCATTATGATGGCCCCGCGGGCGAATTTATAAGTGTGTGAGAGCTGCACGAAGTGGAGAATATGGGATGATTGCCTCGTGAATTTTGTCTTTTGTCGGACGAGTGTGGGTTTTTTGATCGCCAATCGCTGCCGCCGCCGCCGCCGCCGCGTTTCGTGGACCCGGCAATCCCGGCTAACGGCGCGAGATCTATAGGCTTAAAAGATTTTGAGAAAGTCTCGTCGTCCATTGCCGTTGCTCGTGGCTACTTTACAAACTCTTGGGAATAAGCTGATGCGCGATTCGAATAGGCGAATATTAGCCGTTGCATCGATGTTTTCTCAGGAGCTTGACCGAATATTCGCTATGTACAAAATTGCTTATCTATTCCCTATAGGTTCGACTACGTATGAAAGATGCAGGCAATTAAAAGTTTAAATTCCCGTACAAAATTCATCTTTTCGTCGCGGTCCATATATTTTACTCTACGGACCAAATAAAATAAAAAAACAAAAATCCCGAAAAAAGCTGCGAAACGCTCGCTCGCATTTTGTCCAGTCGTCGAAACCTTTTTGCATTTCCACTCGACGACTGTGCAGCGCATATACACAGCCAATTTGAAAAAAAAAGAGAGACAGAGAAAATACCCTGCGCTCACAGGCGCAAAAGCAGGTCAAGCCAACATCTATCGCAGAAATGCCTCTCTCGCAGCGGCAACAGCAGCAGCAGCTCAAAAACCAAACTTATGCAGGTGGAGAGAAAAAAAAATCTCCGTCAATTGAGCTCGTGGTCTCTTCTGCGAACAGGCCGCGGCGCGTACACCGCATGCATCTCTCGGAGCTCGCGCTATCGCTGCAGCGGCCGACGAATTCGAAACGAGGGCGAGCGGAGAGAGAGAGAGAGAGAGAGAGAGAGAGAGAGAGAGAAAGAGAGAAAAAAGCAGAGTAGTAAGAGAAGTCTTGTCTCTCGTGCTGCTGTTGCTGCTGCTGGAGAGAAGAAACAAGTGAGAAAGAGAGAGGAGAGCAGCGAGCGGTCGATCTTGAACCAAGAGTCGTCCTCGTAGCAGGCAAGAATTTATGAGCACTCGAGGCGTGGTTACTCTCCTCTCTTTCTCTCTCTCTTGGTTTCGCGTGTACGCCGGAGAATCCGCGTGCGACGAACGTCGAAGAAGTAAACTGCGTGACAGGGATATCTCTTCTCTCTCTATCTCTCTCTCTCCGCAGCCCGCAGAAGAATGCTGCGGCGGTGGCGGCGGCGGCGGCGGCGGCTGCCTTTTCTCTCTTTGCTCCGTGCGGCAATGCGCAATTGCACGTGCAACGGGATGCCCCGGGACTTTTTGGACTTGGCGATTGAAAAAAAGGAGAGGGAGGGAGGCAAAGAGAGTGAGAGAGAAAGAGAGGGGCACCGGAGTCGTGGGCTGAATGTAATATCGTCGCTGGGAGGAATTTTCGATGATTCGCTGGGGAAATTGGGTTCGCGCGCTGGTTGGTGCTGAACTTTCTGGAAAAATTCGTTCGATTTTGATGATATATGAATGATTGCGTGGGAAAATTGAATATTTGTTTTAAATACCGTACGGTTTATCGCGATTTCGTTTGTACAAAATAAAGTTTAATTCTCAAGAATGATGCATAAGGATACAGATAATTCGACTCTCAATACGAAACTTTACTTAACTGTATGATTATATAAATTACAAAATAAGAAAGGTTTTATAAAAAGAATCAGCTGTCAAAGGGAAACCAAAATATGCCCTGTTAGATATTTAAATTTTTTTTCTTTTTACAGACTTTCATTTTAAAAAGGCGAGAAGAAATTAGGAATTGTAATACCGCATCAATACTGAAGCAAAGTAACGGAAAAGGAAACCAAACAACCGAAACATGTGAAAAGTAATCATAAGTAGAAAAGGTACTGGATTCGGTCAGACAGTTGATTTCTTCGTCAGATATATATTGATCAATAGTTTTTTGTCCGTAATATTATCACGAATATGATAAAATAAAATGCATAATTAGATATAAAATAAAAGCTTATTATCTCGTATTACCTATATTTTTACTTCTACAATATAATTTAAATTCTAAAAACCGAATTGACATTTATATGCATTACTTTTATAAACATTTCATTTGTGACTACCGAATAAAAGTTTACATTATAACTTATTTATTTTAAATACTCTTCACTTGCAATATGAAGCACTGGCACAGCAGGCAAAATCATGGACTGTATCTGGCACGCACGAGCTGAACTTATGACGTGAAAAAGCGAAAAACCCGCTCTCCTTCCCGCGGTGGGCAAGAAAGCCAAGACAGCAGAGAAGAGGCGCTCTCGCAGATCATTTCTCTCTTCCCATCCATCACCATTATCAACACCGAACATTATTAATCCTCGCTTTTTTCCTCCCTCGGGGTGACGACGACTCACCTCCGCTCGCTCGCTCGCGCACGCACCCATACACAACAAACATACAAATCAAAGCAGCAACGATCTTGCGAGCCATGGCCAAGGGATAATACCCAAGAAGAACAAGAGAGACGCGAATAGGTCAGCAGCAGCAGCAGCAGCAGTAGCAGCAGCAGCGAGAAGCAACGAGAAGCAGCGAGACGTAGCGGAAAGAGCCAATCGAGAGTCTCTTGATCGTCGAGTACATGTACGCAGGCGGCATGCGCAGCATCTCTCTCTCTCTCACTCTACCAGCTCCAAGGCAAAAACCATCAAACGATGCCGCCGCCGCTCGACTTGCGTGTATGTATACGTGTAACGTACGTGTACGCACGTAACTCGCGAGCGAGCAAGCCGCGTTTTGTGCATATCTGTGAAGAAAAAGAAACGAGAGTAGAAACGAGGTATATATACGAGGGAATCCGCACGGGGTCGAGGGTGAAAAGCGCGAGAGATTTATGATTTATGGGATTTGGAGATAGCGAAGAAAAAGTGTCGATCGTGGATATAAGTATACCCGGGTTTTCGGTTGAGACGCGGTTTATTTGATTGAGATTCGCATTAATGCGCTGTGGGGATAATTAGCCTTGCATTCGGGATGTTGCGTGGATAAATGTTATGGAATGATGAGCACGCGTAAGATAATGTACTGCAACGGTCGTGCGTTCAGAAATGAGAGAATGTACTTATGCAGATAGCGGAATGATTTGCTATACCATTAATTCTGAGCAGCTGTGCATATATTGATACGCAGAGAAACATTTAGTTTACGTATATATATAATACCATACTTTTCCATGTTTATATCGAAGAGTATCTCTGTATCAATATAGAAATAATTACGTGAATACAGAGTAAAACTGCCACTTGTATCGTAACGTATATAGGTTGTGCGCTATTAAAACGTAAATACCAGCTTATGGTACTGGAACGATGTATCTTTCGTTTCACCTAAAATTAATTTGATTGTCAATAAAAAAAAAAGTTATTTCCAATCTTAGAATTTTCAACATTCAATGATAACATACTCTTGACAATTCAAAACACGCTTTTTAAATACATCATAAAATTTAAAAGGACTCTTGATTGCGCAAGAATCGAGCTAACTGTTACTCAAAGTCGACTACTATTATTAGGGAAAAAGTACAGGCCGGACTTAATTCGGGGTTAACCAAAAATCCAGTACACCTCTCTCGAGGCCTTCGACGAGGAGGCAGACACATTTAACGCTTGTCTCTCACACTGCAAACTAAAAGATGACTAATCAATCAGCGGCCTCCCATCGCTCCTTTTTTCTCTCGCCCTCTCTCTCCTCTCTCTCTCTCTCTCTCTCTTCCATAACATCGCATCGTTCTAAAAACACGAGTAGTAAGTATTTAGCTTAGGGCAATATAATACAGTAGATTATTGCCAATTCCTCATCGAGACACTTTACGCTTATCCTGTATACAATAATTCTTAGGCCTCCCCCCCTTTCCCAACAGTGGCATAATTTATAGAATAACAGTAAATCACAGAGCATTTCGCATTGGATGCTTTTAATAACGCCGCACAATTACGCCTCGCTTGGCTCGCGCACACACACACACACACATACACGCACCAGACATTATAATCACCGCTGCGAATCCTTTGTTCCTCGCCGCTGCGCTCGCGCTTCAATATACGTTAATGCATTGCTAATCGAGAGAGCCAGGAGAAGGAAAAAAAAAGAACATGAAGAAGAGATAGATATGCTGATCGGGACAAAATAGGAGGGAAAAAAAAAAGAAGAGAGAAGAGGGGTTAGGGATTAACATAATCGTATCGCTCGGATTATATAAGTAGGCACGATTACGTCCCCATTGTGTGATAGTCGCACAAAAAGTTCTCATAAGGGTCGCATATACTTTGCGCGAGTAAAGCGCATTTGGATAAATCGTATAAATACAGGCTCCCGAGTAACGAGTACGCCAATTTGTTTTCTACTTATCTACAGTTAGCGCGGCAAAGTATTCGCGCGGTCTTGTTATGCATTAGGTGCACGAGAGAGTTTTATAAAAAAAAATGATCGGGTTGAGTATCGACGTGTTTCGCTCAACGAGCGATTTGTGCGTTCGAGTAAAAAGCGAAAAGTAGGAGATACGAAGTTTTTGTTTGTATGCGAGTAGTTATTTTGGAGTAACGACCTTAATGGCAGTTTTATTAGCGGGATTCGACACTTTGATTGGGCAGGAGATCGACTAACAAGCGGTTTGGACATCATAGATTTTCATTCTGAAATTAAGGAAATGTAATGAAATAAGATATATGACAATTGATTAGATTATTATCAAACGGTTTTATGTACAATATACGAAATCTTTATTCAAAATGGACTAAAAAATTGTAATCTTCAAGGGTATCATTAAGTTGATGGAATAGAATTAAAATATCCTAAGCACTTAATCTGTCTCAAATTCAATCCAAAGAAATTTAGGCTTGTACATTCGAGAAATTTTATTAGACCTTCTTGATCAAAAAAGTCGAGACAAGCCTTTCTCCACGGAGGCGATGATATTAGAACACTCCGCTACTCGTGCAGCTCCTAATAAACGTTAGCGCACTACAATTCACCTGAAAATGTATCCCCAACAAACTTAAAAGTCACACATTCTGTTAAACTTCTACCGATTATATTCGCATAATTCCCTACAAGTATAGAAACAGAAACAGTGTATAGTTTAGTCAACATTTTACTCTGGCCACGAAGAAAAGCGACTCGGCTGTATGACGCGGGACTTTTCCATCTCTGGCACTCAAGCGCCATCTCTTACGCACAAACAGACCCTCGTACATGTGCAGGGTATACCCTCGGCTCCGCGAGAGGAAGAGAGAAGAAGCACCGCGGCGGCTAATGATTAGGCGTCTTCCGTTTCCGCGATATGCGCCGCGCGAAAGGCAAGACGAGCATCGTAAACCGTATTAAGCGTGTCCATAAAATCCATCTCTCTCTCTCTCTTTCTCTCTCGCTCTCCTTCTCTCTTACTCCTATACACACACACACACGCACATACATAACCGCGGCGCTGATTTCAAATCCCAGGAAGAGGCAGCTTTTGCGGGGCTCCCCTTTCTTATATCCTCGTCCCTCTCGTTCTCTTGGCTTCCCCTTCTCAGCCGGGCACGCGCATATACTGCAACGATAGAGGCAGGCGTGTCGTATATATTTATTGAGACAATAAACTGCAATTATGCCCACCATAACCTGGCTAACTAACTGCGCTCTCTCCCTGTCTTGCTCTTTCTCGAGTTCTCTCTGTATATCACGCTAAGGATCGCTTGTGTATCGTGCTTCTCTTTGACTTCTTTTTTATTTCTTTTTCTGCGAGTTTTCTGGTTTGTTTGTTTGATTTTGGGTTGTTTGTACCCCCTGGACGACTCGTTGATGCTTTAGCCGCGTTTTCAGAAAGTGAATAAACATGTTTTGAGAGAACGAGAAATGCGCTCTAAGGCTTTGACTGAAATCCTTCGAATTTTTCTTTTTTCTTTTTCTTTTTTGCAAAAGACAAGTTTTTCAGGATTTTATTGGCTAGAAGAAACAAGGGCTAAAAGTAAAATTTTTTAAGGAATAGATTTAATCAGATAAAAAATTTTCACAGTTTTTCTTAACACTTTGCTCATGAGAAAGAAATATATGATTATCACAAATAAATTATTTGTACAGATATCAATCTTCTAAAGTTTCGGATGTCATAGCCAAAGTCGTTGATTAGAAGAGGCTCAGATATAATGACGAAAGTTTTGGTTATGAAGTAGAACTTTACGGCCTAGGTACAAAAAGTACTATTTAAATCAGAATTGACGTAAGGTGAATGTCCCAATTTCTACTCACTTAAGCCTTATTTCTACTCACATAGTCTTGCTTCTGTAATAGGTGCTGTATTTACTTTATAATCTTATAATTAGTTCTTTTTAATTGATTAAATATGTCTGCAAATATTTGAATAATTTAGAAATACGTTTGATATTTGTAATAACATAAAAAAGATTAAATGAGTAGAAATTGGGACATTCACCTTACTAAACTTTTCCATATCCTAGCAAAAATAGTGAGCTCACTAGTACTTTGACCGTACGGCGCCCAGAAGATTACTATATGCAGTAACTCTTAGCTAAGTTTTAACGTTTTTATATTTTTTTGTAATTTTTTAAAAATTCCGTACGTTGTATAAAAACTTCTAAGTAAATTCATAAAAAGATGTAATGATTTTTCAGTGAAAAAATAAAATTCAAATATTCACTCATTTTAGAGGTAATAGAACACAAATTTTATTTTATAATAAAATTAAATTTCATAAGAAAGAAGGAAAAATATATAACTTAGTATCCGTATGCTATAGTACTACCACGTCGCTAGTTACGTAACCTTATTTCACCTCGGTAGCTAAGGGTGAAGATAATAGAGATCATTGTATACAACGTACTAAGACGACTTCGAAATATCTAGTACTGTTAGTTTCTTAAAAAATTGTGTGTGAATGCTTATTCCAGTTACTTTTAGTCTCTGTCTCCCCTGTACTTAAATGCGCGTTAAAAACGAGCTTTTAATTTATGTTCTTGAACAACCGTAGTCATCTTTTCCAAGTATAGAGTTTTATAAACCGTCAAATTTACAATTGCAAATGAAGAACCTTTTTACGAAAAGCGAATGTAAAACCACGCTTGAAAATTTTTATTAATAACTAAAAATTTCAAGAAACTTGAACTTGTTCTCGCTTTCTAGATACATTAAAAAACTTTACTTTAACTGTTCAAAAGTATTCGGTTTCCCGTTGCAATTTCAAATGCATAAATACTAAATTTTATAGTTAAAATAACAGTTTAAAATTTTGTAAACCTTAAATATTTCGTAAGCTTGACTGGCCACAAAACCCCGTTTAAAACTTTTGAGGGGAACAATATTTGAATTATTGATGCGCTTTAAAACGCTCCTGAATGCTTTGCCGCACTTTAAAGCGCTCCTTTTTTTAAAATTGCGAAAAAACCTACATTAAGAGGAGGTCGGAGCTAAAAACACGTTTTTTGATTCGATGATATTTTTTTTCCATTAATTATAAAAATGAAAACTAAGACTTGAGCGCCATTGTTCTTACTATAGTAACACTATAGTACACTATAGTCCTGTACAATTTCAAGTGGATACGTTTTTACACAAACTTGGAACTAGTAAGCCACATTTATGCATTGAAAATTAACCTCAAAATTATGAACATGCCTATTACTGCATGGAGCTTTTTTGTTTTTAATTTTGAGTATTATTAGAAGCTGAGCGCCATTGTGCTTGATATAATTAATTATTGTGTGAAAAATAAGGCTTATTGGACTTATCGTTTTTCTGTGAACTTGGAACTACCAACTATTGAGGAGGGGGGTAGCTCTGACCGCCCGTTAAACATAAAATAAAAAATGAATTAGTTTAAAATTTATTATAACTACTACCAGAGTCTCACTCTCTCTCCCTCTTTCCCTCTCTCTCTCTCTCTCTCTCTCTCTCTCTCTCTCGGGAAGCAGCAAAATGGTTTTAAAATGAAGCTATATAAAAGTAGCTAATATATACGACTCGCCGATACACATGAATTAATAATCCACGTTTCGTCGAAGAGCATAAATTTATCTCCCGGCAAAATTGAATACTCCTCCTACAATAAAGTGCCATTAGGTGAAAATATTTTAGCGTAATGCGCCATTATATTATTACATTTATAGCGCCACAACATTTCTTTATCGCTGCGAACAGCAATAGCCCCACGTCGCACGGAGGGTAATTCCATAAAACTCGAATAAATAAATGAGCAGCAACAGCAGCACATTCGCGAACTCTAATCCATTGTGCTAGAAAAGAGCCTAGATGAAAATTGTCTACGTACATACACGCACATATACACGTATCGTGCACAAGTGGGCGGTAAATAAAATAGCTAAGCGCAAGCCTCTCTTGATACTTTCCTCGTCAATTTGCTTCATTATGCAAGATAATCACGTCCGAGTTTCTTCGCGCCGGCATTACTCACGTACTACGCGATCGGCGCTGGTATAGGTCCAAGGTAGAAATTACACGCGGAGACGACGAATCCGATTATGTCTGCGAGCAATCATAGTCCGGCAATTACAAACATCGATCTTTGTACTTTAGTTGTACATATATATTACGCATAGCAAAGCCGCGACGTTAAGTAACCGTGGGTTGGCGAAGTGAGACAACTGAAGTTATATGTACGCGCGATACATTGCGGGACACGTGTTCGTACAGTTGTTTAGCGGATGTAAGGAGAGTTATCCACGTCGGCTTCGTGGATGAAGATCAATCTTTTCCACGCTTTCAAAAGCTTCTTCGAAGTTACACGTCTAAACGTTCCGTCTAACAGAGTCGATAATATCCCTCTTGGACGCTATGTGTAAAACGAACGAGTTTCGACGATTGATAAGAGATCGATATAAATCGGAAATTTCGTTTTCACACCGTATTCTCCACAGAATTCAAATGGTAAACAATAAAGTACTTATTATGACTTCTCGCACACATTCAAAATAGCTTTTGCTCGTCCAAAAACGCGGCCAACACGACCCAGAAACAATGCAAAATTACCAAGTATTTTCGACCGAAGGAAAGATAGAAAGCTCCGTATAGCGCACACACGCACACACGTATCTATCCGATGCATGTATAAGCATAGGGATTAGGAAATCACGTGGCGGCGGCGACTGCGTTCGATACGTATACGCTTGGCGCGCGATCGCAAGCGCTTTTTCAATGTATCTATTATGCATTTATATGCCCCGGAGGAGTTCGGCTTCTCTCTCATTGAGCGCCTGTGTATATCTATCACGCGTCCTTTGGCAAGACTAACGATCGAACAACTCAATTACACCGCCGCGGCCGACGCGGCGGCACGGGTGAATGTCTAACGGAATTATCGGCGTTGCAATAGGCGCCTGTCCGCCTGTCCTCCGACTTGCTTTTATAAGGAAGTTGTGGCCATATTGTGTGCATATAGACATGCTGAGTGTGTGTGCGTTAATGCGTAGCTATTGTATGATACGGTATAGGACGCGTGTCTTTCGTCACTTTAAAAAGCCACCTGATTTATGCTTATAAAATTGTTACAGCTTTGCTGTACAAAAGACTCGTATTATATTTTTTATTAAGGGAAAAATGTGGATGATCGAGTGAGGGTTATGGAAATTGCTTAGGTTTCATCTATTGTTTAAATTATGTTACAAGCAAATCTAAAAACAATGAAGATTCTATTGGTTATCTTTGATAAATTTATATTATTTTCGAAAAAAGAAATGTTTTTCAGTTGATTTTAAAGTTTATAATAAAGTAATTTTGTCATAAAAAAATTTTTTTTTAAACACTGCGACAAGATCAATAAAATGACGAGGAAAACCATATACTTGGAAATTAGTCTGAATAGTTCGCAAAATTACAATAAGAAACTATATAAATGGATTTTGGCCCGGTGCTGCCTAGTTGATTCGTCAAGAAGATGCAGGTAGACTTTCTTTCGACGCATATACAGAATAGTGAACGCCAAGGAATACTTCTTATATTCCTCGACTTTCATTATTCAGTTATCTGCACTAATACTATTAGACGGAGTATATTTTTACTGTTTGAAATACAAACAAGAAAAATAAAGCCCTCCTGGACTTTCATCACTTTCCATCAAAGAAAGGTCTATCTGTGCTTCCTAACGAGCCCTGCACCAGACAATAACGGGGCAAAATACCCTTGTGTAATTTTATTGTAATTTTATTGTAATTTTCTTATTGCACTTTTTTAAACATATTCAGATGAATTCCAAAATTGCATATGTTTTACTCGTCATTTTATTTTTCTTCGTAGTGCGATTCGTACAGAGTTCTTAGCTAGCAAACTAGTCATCACCTTTGCACATAGTAGCCCGAAAAAGAAAGACAAAAAACATGGAATCTACCTTAACTCGATTGGTTTGTAAATCGACCGTAAATTATAAATATGAAGAATAAACAATTAAACTCGTTGCAATTTTTAGAATCAATTCATCGCATCTTATCTTAGTCATAGTCTTTAACAGAAGCATTCAGCTATTAAGGTTTCAGGAATAATCGTAAACAAACGCGGCGGCCCACAAACTCTGAAAATTACAGTCAGACATACGATTTTATAATGTCGCAATCACATGACTAACGTTTAGCTCAGAGGCGTGCACCAGGATGCATATAAGGTAAGTTTATACGCATTAATTTCAGGACTTCCTTAAAAGCAGCTTGAACCCTTGGCCAGTTGCCGACGCCATCCTGTCGACCACTGGATATACGGTCTAATAACACGATTGCATTACGAGCACTGAATTAAGGCGTGACTCTGTTTTATTTTGTCACGATCGCGATCGCTGTTATGGGTCGAATGTGATAATTAGATTGTAGTATTACCAATTGCATGATCAGGTGTACCTAATTTTTATCAGTTATTAATGTGTAATTTAAAGTTCGGGAGGAGTTGTCAATTTGATTAGGAACTCGCTGATGTGTACAGAGTATATAGAAAAAAATAATTACATCAATATTTTTGCTGAATTGAATGGCACGTTAAGGTGATAAATACATCATTAATCGTTACAAACTATACAATATTTTATTCTATGCATTTTCCAAAACTTGTTTTACATTTAAAACTTAACTCAATTGAAAAAAAAATTTCCGGTATTTTCAGTCGCCATTGTTCTCAAAGTTTCGACTTTTATTCTTCCCATTCTCGAAGATTAAGATCTCGCTTAGTAAAATAACATTCCCCTTGAACAAAACCGAACACATCAATCATCCTAGTCATCAATTTCGCTCTAGACCATAGCCACTCTTATACATACCACATAACCGCGATTACCTCTGGCAAACTTTACGGTTGAGAAAGCCAAAACGATCTTAACGGACGCAATAAAAAAAAAAAAAATAGGTACGCACACCTCTAGGCATTATTACAAGTACCCCTAGCATCTGGTCGATGTCATGCGAACGCGTGGGCGATGAAGAAATGCATTCGCCATCGATATAATATATCCCAACGCGCTCGTGAGTAAATTCGTGTGCGAGCACATTCGAGAACTCGCGGCCGGTTAGCGAGAAATCCGCACTATGTACGCACCTCGCCTGATATCACCCAGTCATAATTCAGCCTCGGCGATCTTATTATTACGCGCGGCGCTCATTTAGAATCGCGGTATTACGCGGAAAGAGAGAAAGAGCAAATGAAGAGCGCATGCCGCGTGCGCCGCGGATTAACGAGTTCTGCAAGAGCACTGTGATTTCGCTAATTCGTCTCGTACGAGGAGGCAGGCATTGTGCCTCACAGCTGCTTCTGCGCGCGGGGGATTTAATTTTATATATTATTTTGATATATATATATGTATTTAATGAACAGCTGCTGTTATCGTTCGTCCTGGAATTGTTGTGCTCTGTCTATGTGTAATACTCGCTTGTTGCTGCTTGTAGAGAATAAGTTTTCTTATGTTGTATGCCGGGGGCTTACTTTCGTTTGATGGCGATGTAGCTGCTTTTATCGCCTTGTGGTATAGGTGCAATTTGAAAAGAAAAATTAATTTTATATACATATAATAATAATATGTTGTGTGTATCTGCAGCGATGTTATGTCATTCGCCGCAAAATTTTACAATTTTACTTCTGCTATTGAATATTATATGTTTGCCGAAACCAATTAATTTTTAGAAAGTGTATTGTATGCTCGTAAATGAAGTGTAACATATTCCTTATTCCTCACCGGCGTCCATAAAATCAATTCAGAATTTTCCCGAGAAAGTAATGCCTAAACAAAACTTATTCATAGTAAAGGCACGAGCCGGTGGAAAACGTGCTCCACCACGGCAAGAGAGAGAGAGAAACAAGTCGAGCATCTTTTTGCCGCGACAATAAATAACATCAATCCCACTATATAGTCGATCCGGCCACAGCTTTTTCCTCCTTGAAATAAGACACACCACAGCAATTTATTAAGCCTCCAACTTCCGACTCTCGTTGCCAGCGCGGCAGCAGAAAATAGAGAAGGAAGCCCATAGCGTTCCGTATACACGCATACACACACACACACACACACACACATAGGCACGCGTGCACGTGCGATTAATTATGGCGGCGGCGGCTGCGGCGTTCGATCTATCGCTGCACACGCGCGCCGATTTAAGAGTCGACAATTTCGCGCGCGTTCTGCGCTCGCTCGCAGCTCTTCTGGGAAAATCGCGATAGACCGCTTTCTCTCTCGCATTGAGAGGAGCGAGAGGGAGAGAGAGAAAGAGATTGGTTCAAGGTTCTCGTTTTTCCGTATAAAAGAGAGCCGAGCCGCGCGAAAAGATGAAAGAAAAAAGAGCGCGCATGCACACGAGTGTGGAACACGGAAACGTGACCGAGAGAGCGAAGTGTGCGTGTGTATCGCGGTTTCCACACCCAACTGTATAGTGCGCATCGAAGTATTCCGTGTGCTTGGGATATGTACTCGTTTCGATATGCGAGTCTGCTATAAGTCAAAATGTGAAGGTTTCATCGCGGAAAAACGTCGTTATTTTGTCGAGTTATAAACGTATGACGATTTTTTTGCTACACCGAGAGAAAGACCAATTAATATTATGTTTTCAAGTATTTGACTCCAAGTTTAGTTTCTAAACTAAAATATTATATGTTTTAACAGTTAATGCAGCAGGGACAGGCGACGTTTCTGAGGTTACCGCATGGGGATTGTCCAATAATCCCAAGATCTTGCACCGTAAGCTAAGCACTTTCGAATTGAGATTTTCAAAGGGATGAAAAAATTCATGATTCTTCACTGTACGATAACTAAGATATTAAAGTAACACGCGGAAAATATTGAAAGCAAGCTATTTTCTGTTTGGATTAATCTATCAATCAACATTATAATTGAGCATATAGAAAAACCATATCATTACATTCTTAATATCAACTTTTTATAGATCTCAGAACAAACATATTCTTTAAACTATTTAGAAATCCACCATTTACGTATGTTTTTAAAATCACTTCTAAAGTAATTTCTTAAAGAATCAGTGATTAAATACCAATACTCTTCTAATTATAAACCATATAAGACTATACTCCTTTTTATAGCTGACCCGATCGTCAGTTTTGAAATCCTCTATACATACGTAATAAAATAAACAGAATAAAACATAAATATGGCATGCAAACACAAATATGTGAGTGCAGCTGAGCGAGACTCGAGCTGCACATTATACCAATGACAATCGCAACACTTCTCTCTCTCGCTCTCTCTCTCCCTTTCACTGGAATCCACGGCACGATATGGTTTCTTACTCATCCAAATTGGACTTTGCGCTCGCTCGCGCGTCCAGCGAATAAATTCATCAACTCGTTATCTTTACCTTCGATCCCGCATACGCGATTCGCGGTATAATATAAGTTAAGGGAAGTCGTTAGGCCTCCGTTACATCCTATTATTCAAATAAGCGCCGGGGATATTTTACCATTTCTTTCTTCTTGCTTCGTATTCTCTCTCTCTCTCTTTTTTTTGCCAACTCGTAAAAAGCGATTGTTTAGACGTAATTAGCGGTGTTCAACATTCCGCCGGGCTGCTAACGAGGCTGGAAAACACGTGATTGAGATGACAGGCACGTGATTGTGGCGCCGCCGATAAAGAGATTATGGGGTGGAGTGAGAAAAAAAAAGTTCTCGTTGATGATTCGAGGGTTGGTAGAGTTAAATGTATAAGTGCGATTTAACAGGATAATCGTTGTAGTTTATGGATGAATTATGTAGATATTACCGTATAGAATTTGTGTATAATTAACACGAGTGAAATAGTGTACCTATATACATTGACAGATCATTTAAAACAAGTTTAAATAAAATAACGTTCTTCCAATAACGTTCTTTAATGAAAGAGTATAATTATTTCAATATTTAATCTAGCATATAGTTTACTTGATAAATCCATTAGACAATAAATTTTTATTTCTGCAAATCGCGCACAGAATAAATATTTTATTCGCATTTAAATAACCAACGTTTATATGCACATTTTTTATTCATAGATAAAGAAATCTATGAAATGAATAGTCGGATACCGCAAGCAGCTAACCCTTCATTTTGCTTTAAAGAAAAATAGCCATTGATGGCTATTTTAAAGGGAAAGAAAGGGTTAACAGTTCGCGGTGTCCGACTATTCATTTCCCAACTTCTTTAAAATTTATCGCCCTTCAAAGAACTATTATATACCTTATCTAACGATAGCCTCAATTTTCTAGCGTCGCGGTGTTTAAGTCGGTACTATGGATAAAAAAAATGACGTATAATAATAATTCTGTTTAAAACCCATCGTGACGCAGTGCAGAAATAAATAAAACAAACGTTCGGCAAAAATAATCATTAGCGAAGAATTCAGAATGAATTCGACCTTCGCGTCAAGAGACAGAAAAATCGAGCGACTTTTTTTCAATATTCCCCCCCAAGTACACTCGCAAATTATGCCTTCGAGTGGATTTCAACCGAAAATATCAATACGCACGTCAAGAACTGCCGACGATTCTTTCTTTTTTTTCCTCGCTACCTGACTCGCCAACGAACCAAAGCTGTACACACACTGCACATACACATGTACTTCAAAAGTCCGCTAAATCATATTCTCTTGGGGCTGTGCAGTACACGGCAGCGGCGCAAAGCTTTATTTAAATCGCTGCTGCGGCAGCGGCGGCAGTGCGGCGCTGAAAAAGGAACTGCTGAAAAATAATTAAAACGCCATTAAAAATATTATACCCGGGGAAAAGAAAAAGGCCACAGCAGCAGCAACAGCAGCAACAGCAGCGGCAGCGGCAGCCACGCAAAATACCCGCAAGACGTCGGCCTGTGTTTTTAACGTCCCTCCTTCTCCGCTGTACAACATATATGTATATATAAAATATATATACGTGTGCACGTACACACACGCACACATGGCTCTTGTCTCTCCAAAAAGTCACACACGCGTGGAATTCGTTAAATTTACATGCCTGTAAAGTCAGCACGGCCACATTTAAGCCCCGTACGTGTCCGATTCCGAGAAATGCATTAGCAGCATAATACCTGCTTAAAGAGAGAGAGAGAGAGAGAGGGAACGAGTAGAATCATGTGCATTGGGCATCGGAGAGCAACAGCAACAGCAGCAGCAGAGCCTCGAGAGTATTGCTGTCATTACAAGGCTCACGCGGCCCCGTAAGTACCGCTCTCTTCGTTCTTTTCCCTCTCTCTCTCACTCTCTCTCTCCCTCTCTCTCTCTCTCGCTTGCGCGAGTGAAAAGCCAATATACGTTCTTACGCGTGTACATTTTATTTCGATAAGAAAAGGCAATTTATGAGCGGCCGTAAAAGCGGCGGCGGCGGCGGCGGCAGCGGCAGCGACGCGCGCGCGAGGCTTCGAATCTGAGGAGATCGACAAAATGGGAGGAAAAAAATTCTCTTTTCGAACGAGACCGTGGAGCTCACCGGCAGCTCCTCCGCTTGTGGGTATATCGAGCGAAAGAAACTGGGAGAGTCAGGCAGTATCTTGATATGTGTGTGTGTGTGTGGGTATCGGTGCAATTTCATCAATTACTGATCTGTGAAATCAATCGGTGCGTTCGATTGTAATAAAACTGATCGACTCTTTTTTTATCTAGAGAGCTTGATTTATTTTGATCTTGGGCCGATGCTGGTGGGATGTTGTTTTTTTTCGGGATGCGCCAGGGATCATTAGAACTTTTTGCATGGAAATTAGATACTTGATTTCTGCTGTTGCAAATTCGATTCTGGCTAGAAGGTTATTCTATTGCATATTTAGAGCATCCGTTATAAAGTACGTGTTAAATAAATACATTGGTTTACGCAGGACAGAAGGAAACATTATTATTTCAGAGTGTACTTCTTATCTATTCATTTGCACAGGATAATTGATCAAGACCCGCAAGTCTGAATCTATTTTGGATTTATTACTTTTTGAAAATTTTTATTCTATGCTGTAACACATTTAAAATGGCATGATTATAATCAATATGTTATCAATTTTTATTGCATTTACCGCAATATGAAATCTTGAAGTACGAAAAATATCAAAGTAATGTAAGATTAATCTAGACACAAAAACAACATCGTGCTTTTCAGTTATTAGAAACTGTAACCGTAACGACGGTATTGTACATGCTAAATCATTTAGTGTAAAATCAACTTCCTGTAGAGTAACATTTGATAATATACTAATTGATTTAGGGTGTAAAATTTTGTAAGAAAAATGAACATTATATAACTTGAAAATACTGAAAATTTTGATGTAGTGTGTATTGTTTGCACTTACCTTGAGTTACTACTTGAGTTGTTACATTTACTTTTCCTTCCAGTCATTGCTTACATTTATTCTCTATATTAATGTTCTGATAGAGCTAATTTTTTAAAAAAGTTATTATTTTGCTTTAGATAAAGATATATTCAAGTCCGACGTTTATTTTTATCTTTCGTCATCTGAAATTAACAAATATTGGATTAGTATAAATATCGTAAAGTATTGCATTGTTTAATTCTTAACGATAGCTTTCAGTTACATAACTAATTATACTCAAAGATTAAGAGCAAAATTTACAAATATGTTCCAGAAAGAAAGTTATACGCATATTTATATAGACACTCCACAAGATTTTTTCTATTATAGCTTCATACCCATACGTTTTTTAGTTAAAGAAGTGACTTTATTCGTTCCTTTGGATCTAGAGAGCGAGTAATTCGTATAAGAAAATAAGAAAGAAAGTGAATGATGTCCAAGTGCTGTAAAACCAGTGAAATGGGCGACTTTAAATTTCTCAGTTGGGTTTTGAGGAAGTCTGGCGAAATAATTATGACAATGCGAATTACTTTTTTTCAGGCGAAAATCAATTAAGGTGATTATTGGTCTTAGCCGTGGGCGTTTGTTCTTTTTCTTCCATTCGATTCTGGCATTCGAACGCGCTTCAATATCTATTTTATCGACTTTCTCTAAGAGGGTTAACGTAAGCATATTTCAATCTATAAGCCTCTCCTACATTTTTATACTTTAGAATGTGTATACGTGGAAAAATATTATGTAAAATTTACATAAATCCCCGGCAAAAACATATACATAAAAATGCGCGCTAAGTGGGATTATGTAAAATCGGATGGTATTCGTTGCAATTTTTTCAAAGTCCTTAGTATATTAATGTATTTTTAGATAATATTTTAGTATCACTCCACAATGTTTCTCACGCTTATTATTTTTCTAGGAAAAATAGAAGGACAAAATCCAACTTATTCTCTTTATATCAAATTCATTCGCATTTCAAACGTCAAATTATCCCGACTTTTGGGTCACGAAAAATATTTTATAAGAACAACTATATTCTCTATTTTTCTTCTTTCTATTCATGAGTACTTATAAATGTTATGAGAATAATATAAATTTTGTACTGCAGCAAATAATATTGAAATAAAATTTGTTTACATAAACGAATATATTATAACAGGAATTTCATAGTGTGCTAGTGAATGCAATCAGAAATAAATAAATAAATATATACATATATATATATTTAAAACATCACTATTATCACTGATGAGAAAAACACATCATAACTTTTGCGCATCAATTTGAAACTTGAGTATTTCAAATATTCTTTAAAATCTCAAGTTTCTAATCGTTTTTCCACAATTCTATGTGGTCACTATTTCCACCATTGCGCAGCTTCCTCCATTAAAAAGAAAAACACAACAAATACCAGCACAGATAGAAAAAAGTACATTTTCGAAGGCCAACGGAAAACGAAGATTACCGCACCTGAGAGGGTCAACCTTTAAAAAAAAAAAGAAAAAAAAAAGAAGTAGAAAAAAAGGAACGAAGACACAGTCTCGCGCGCTCGTGCGTTAGAAGCTTCTTCCAGACAGAGAAAGAGAGCCAGACAATGACAGGAACTTCAATTACGAGAGAATCGAGCCTTACGAAATATGTCACGATGAAAGCGTGAGAGAACACAGTTGCTTCGGCTGCAGTGTTTGTGTGTGTCTGTGTGTGTGTGTGTCGCACCTCGACCGGGACAAGACCTTTCACGACCTCGAGGAAGATGTCTATCAAAATCGTCGAGCGTGACTTTGACATTTTCGCCTTCGGGATGACGACCAGCAAGACACTTTGACTTCTCTCTTCTTCTTCTCTATCGCATTGTTCGAGGGTCTATTTAATTAGGAGCTGGCTGCATTTCTTGTTCTTTTTTTTTGGTCTCTCTGCTGCTAAAGGCAATGAATCAGCTCGTGTATCGCGATGCGTTCAAACACTTTTTATCAGCACTCCGTGTATCATATACCTTTTGTATCGGTGCATTAGCCTGGCTTTTTACCGTTCCCTTTGGGTTATTAAATATAGGAAAAACGCATTGAGTATTCTATCACGAGCATTGGAGGAAGCGATGGGTGATGCCAGACATTGCTGTTAAAAGTCTCAAGTGTACTCAACTGTTCAAAATTCACGTTTTCATCAAAGTCGTTTTCCTGCCCATCACATGTCAACGGAAGGCATAGAGTTTGCCCACATTTTATACGAAATAAAAAGTAGCAAAACCACCTGGCATCTCGATCGAACGCAAAAAATTCTGTACATTTTTTTAAAAAAAGCCTCACATTCAGCGGTATATAATGAAAACGGCGCTTTTTTCATTCAGCGAAAATTGAATTTCATGGTCCACGCGGCCGCAATTATATATTTCCAGAGAGAGAGAGAGAGAGAGAGAGGGGGGAGGGAGGGAGAGAGAGAGACGAAAAAGAAGTGTACAAAGAAAGATATTGCGCGGAGCCGGTACATCGTAATCACTTATTAATAAAATTGCAATTCACATCGTGAGCGGGCGCCCATCCCTCTCTTCTCGCTCTCTCTTTCTCTCTCTGTCTCTTCTAAACGAAAAATAAAAAGAGGCAACGGCGCGCGAGCGCAAAAAATAACGGCGACCAAAAACAAAGCTCATCGCGAAAAACATGATTACCTCCAGATACATATATATATATAATCCCGATCTCGCCTCATCCCGAAAAAAGTCCAAACAAAAATGGCTCGTGATTCACACATACACACACACACAGACACACACACACACACTCTCCTCGTACACAAGGGAGTAAAAAAAGAGGCGAGGCAAACCTATGCACAACGAGCAAAGAAGCAAAGGCAAAAAAGAAGCCAGCGGCATATATATATATCTAGGTATATGCCGCACACGCAAGGAAGAGAGAGAGAAGCAGCGTAAAAAGCAAGAGAGCTGACTATCGAACAAGCGAGCGAATGCAGAAAGAGAGAGAGAGAGAGAGAGACGCAGCGAGGTAGAGAGAAACAAGGTAAAAAAGATGAAGAGGGAATACATATAAGAGCGATCGAAGAGAGGCCTCGGCCCTCTCTGTCGCCCCACCTCTCTCTCTCTTCTCTCTCTCTCTCTCTCTCTCTCTACACGTAGACGGCGCTAGAGAGGCAAAACCATGCAGGCTCGCAGGCAAGGCAAGGCCGTGCCGTATACGCGAGACTCGTGCGCCGGGACAGGCCCGTCGAATGTTAACGAGGAGAGGACTGGTGTTCCTTCTCTCTCTCTCTCTCCCTCTCTCTATCTCGCTCTTTCGCACGGCTGTACAGCAACGTTTGGTTGCCGCGTTGGCTACGAGACTCCCTCCACCGAGGCACGGCTCGCGGGAGATCTCCGCGTATGATTTCCAGCCGGGCTCCGATTGGCTAGGCCTCGGTTCGCGCCAACGGACCGATGCCCGCCGCGTGTACCCGCCTTCGACGCGCTCTCGCCTGTGCATAAGAGCTGCAGAGAGAGAGAAAGAGAGAGAGCGAGAATGAGAGAGAGAGAGAGAGAGAGAGAGCGAGTCGAGGCTATAAACAAAACGACTGGTGGAAGGAGAGAGGGGTTGCGAGCGAGTGAGCCAGAGTCAGGGATGGGAGGATATTAATAATAATCGAACGCTCGACTGGGAGGGGAGAGTGCGGTTGATTTTTTTGGATTTTTGGATTCTGTGGGTACGGATAGGAGTGTTTGTTGATCGATGTTTAATGGTGGTTCATGAGGATTTTGGAGTAGTGGAAAGCGGTTATTATTTTAGGTTAGTTACGGTGCGAAAATCTATTTTAAGTGACTTACGAGAATAAAGTCAAAGATGTCAGATATAGATAAATGGAAGGAACATTAATTTATTTAAATAGAATAAATAGAATAATAGATGATTAGTTAGGACAGTCATAGGCCAAATCGCACGACACGTTTGTTTGCATCAAAATCTACTTTAAAATTTAGGTTATCGCTCAAATTCACCTCGTTTCCTGCAATTGTTCTGTCTAGCGATCATTTATTGGTAACCGAGCAATTTCTAGTTAGGTTTTGCTATTTAAAATATTAACCTTAACAGACAATTATTCATTATCGTCGGAAAAATCTTCGGCAAAACATCTTCCAACTCGAAAAGTTAGAATGTACTTTATATATATATATATATATATATATCAATTAATATTCTGCAATAAAAAGGTTGCCACTCGATGATTTCAACCTATATTATCGTAAGTCTTTTTACCCATTAAGTACCAAATGTACATGATGTTGGTGCTTGAATTTGATTTCTTGCCATTCGCTCAATTTTTCTTCGATTTTGATAAAAATTGTTTCCCAAGGATTTTCGAGTAGTGCTCTTTTTGATGGACTTTCGCTCAGCCAAAAATAAACAGTGTCTAGACCATTTGATTTTAGGTTTATTGGTGGCATGGATGTCTACTTTTTCAAACCTATTTGTTTTTTTTTTTTAAATCTTTACTAGAAAAAAAATATGTCCTTAAAAATCGAAAAATTTTTGAAATGACCAAATATTCATGAAAAATGATCTTTTTGTTGGAAAAATTGATATTGGATCCACTATTTTAAATTTTGCAAAAATAATAATAAATTCGTGATTAGCGACCTCGAAAACCCTCCTAAGCGAAATTTGAATAAAAAATACTAAAAAATAAAACTTTAATCCGCCATGTTGGATCCGTCATTTTGAATTTTTAGAAATTTTTTTAAATTAGGTTTTGTTATAATAATAACTTCGTTAAAAATTGCTTTACAATCGTTAAATTTACTGAAAAGCCATAAAATTGTCAAAAATTATTAAAAAATGTCGATTTTTTTTAGGTTATGAACGTTCTGTAATTCGACATTTTGAAAATTTTGTCAATAAATAATGATGTTCTCGATGTTTATACATTTTAAAAACATTCTTATCGTAAAAAGTCAATTTTTCCAACAAAAAATTCATTTTTCATGAATATTTGGTCATTTAAAAAAAATTTCGAATTTTAAGGACATATTTTTTTTCTAGTAAAGATTTAAAAAAAAAAAAACAAATAGGTTTGAAAAAGTAGACATCCATGCCACCTTTAAACCTAAAATCAAATGGTCTAGACATTGTTAATTTTTGGCTGAGCAAAACCAAGAATAAACATCAAGTTCATCAAAAAGAGCATACTCGAAAATCCTTGGGAACCAATTTTTATCAAAATCGAAGAAAAATTGAGCGAATGGCAAGAAATCAAATTCAAGCGCCAACATCATGTACATTTGGAACTTAATGGGTTAAATCACCCAGAAATTCAAACAAATCTAACCACAGTAGCTCGGAAGATCAAACCAATCTCGGACATCAGTCCATCGTCCATTTGCACTCGCTCATTCCCTCATCATTCCATCGCGCAAACACAAAATTACGCGCATCACTTCATTAAGCTCTTGAAAAGCAGGATACAGAGCTATATATACACAACACTGGCTATGCCGCAGCTCAACAATCCCAATTACCGAACCTCAAAGACAAGCATCAGCGAGCCAATTTTCTGCTATTCATTTCAATATCGCACACACACGCGTAGCTCGCAAGTCTTCCATGAATCCCTCGAAATCATAGTAATCTCTCCACTACTACAGGGATCCTCTTTCCAAACCTCGAAACATTTTTAATCCCTCACTCCTCGCGCGCACACATATGCACACACACACACACACACACACACACACACACACACACACACACACACACACACACACACACACACACACACACACACAC